>CM034152.1:731325151-731576499 GCA_019776745.2 Taxus chinensis | reverse complement strand
AAATTCAAAGCAAATGATCATCACAACACCTACACCCTCTATCAGTAATCCTTCTTCATTAGTCCATCCTTAGTTTTTCATACCATACCTACAAATTTTAAATATATGGCCATTTTTGATGTTTGAAATTCATTTCACAAGGGCAAAGGTGGGTTTAGTTCTAGAGTAACGACTTTCATCAACCATAATGTCATCTAACCTAGGTAACAATTTTACTAATCATACTAAAGCTTGACACTGTCATTTATTCTCATTAAAATTAAGTGTAACTAGAATCATGTGGAAATAATAGTTTTTTTTATAGAATCTAAACCATTCTACTTGACATAAAGTGGAATAAAAACAACTTAAGAACCTGTGTAGATAATGTTGAGGTGGACAAGGATTGCATCAACAACATCTAAAGTCTAATTTAATTTATAATACCAACTCCTGGATATGAAATTCATCCGAAGACATGTGAAAATCCCCTACCAGAGGGGTAACTACATGTCATAAAAGGAATGAATAGATGGTTAGATGAATTTTTTTAGTTCATCAGAATGACATGCTAGAAAATATCATATGATTTGAGGATAATAAGAAACATTAATATTAAAAGGATATCTCTTATTATTTGAACCCCTCACCTTCTATAATATTCCCATGGTGTAATAATATTCATTGTCTCTAATTGATTCCAATGGCACTAGTTTGTGCACCTTTAAAGATATCATTTTTTTCTGTCAGAAGGTTATGATTTTTAAAGGAATAGAATTGTATGTTTGAATATGAAATAAGAAAATTATATATGCATAGGTTTTGCAATAATTTTATTATTTGCATTATAATGAAGCTTAATTTTTGTTGTTCTACTAGCTCACAAATATAAGAAATATAAGTATTGTTTTCCTTATCTAACCTCATCAACTATCGTTATATGAATTGATGTCATGGGATTACAATCAAGATTTATTATTTTAGTATAAAGAGTCCCGGGTTTTTTACCCTACTTCCCAAGTTCACAGGAAAACTGTGATTTCCTAATGTTCTAACTTGAATTATATGACAAGAAACACTTGTGAACCATTCTAAGAGTAGAAGGAAAGATTAGGTTTTAAATAAGTATAATTACATATTTGTTGAGGAAATCACCTTACAAAGCCAATTCTTTACTCCCTATTTGGGGACAGTTTCAATGCATTTGATCCTCTCCTTTACAGAGTGTATGTTGAACACTTATAAGGTAGAAATTTTTTGGAGGATGGTCTTCATGCCCTACAAAAAGAGTTATTCTCATTTATGGTCTACACACCCAAATCTACATCAAGCCCTAAGTTTGATTCTCTTTTTATCCACCAAAATAGATATTTTATACTCTCCCAAACTATTTAAAGTTATTGTGAGCCATATTTATTAGGTTACACCAATCATACTGTGAAGTGTGTATTGTAAAAATTCTAGTGTACTACCTTAATAAGGGAAGTAATATATAACGCAAGTTATTATAATAGGTATTACATATCACATTATAAGAATATGAATAACACCTCATAGGACGAGATCACATAGGGCTCACCTTTCCATCACCTCCAAGCATGTTTCATCTAGAAACAGTGAAAATTAATACAATATTCCAATGAGGTCAGACCCATATATATGTTATTATATATATAGTATATAATATATATATTTGAAACTAAAATAAAACCATTTTCATTTGATTACAAGTTGTTATCCAAAATACCCTCCTAGGGATTTTTTGATTACTTTGCATCTTCTTCGACTTCGACCACATAAATTATGAAAGGGTGGCAAATGATTGTTTGGGGACGTTCCTTTCCTCCTTGCCCAGCCCCTCATTTCCATTATTAGCCACTTTTTGAAACATTGGGTCATTCAGGAAAAATCGGCAAAATCTCCTTTGTGAGGACTTGTTTTTTCCCTATTCCCCTATTCCCCGTTTTATTGATCCAACCACATAGGGGATTGGAGCAATGCTGTGGATCGTTTCCAGTAAATTTCAAAACTTGTTGGAACATTTCCTTAGGCCAACATTTGCCGCATGGTTAAGTCGGCTGACTAATGGTAGGAGGAATGAGCATGAAGGAAGTGTGCGGAAAAGAGGATAAGTAAAGAATAGAATGACTAGTCTGGCAGATCACAGTTTTTTGATCGGTTGATGTGATTTGACTAAATGGGGTGTCTAACTAAGTGTAGTGAAGACAATGAACAAAATGAATTGATTGCCCTGATAACTTGGAACATTCTGCATTCCATTAATTTTTTGATCGGTTCGGTTTGCTGCACCTACCACATGAACAGCAGATAAAAATTGCACCCACAAGGATCTTTGGATACCTTGACATCACCTGAGTTCACTTGGAGTGTGAACGAAGGTCCCGTGGGGAGCGAGCATACATAAAATGTGCATACAAGGATTGGAAGGGGAAACTATCGTATTCCTCTATCACTCCACATATGATCAAATGGAAGGTTTAGAAATAGGGGGTGTTGTTGTAACCCCCAGTGTTATCAATCATGACTCCGCGAGTGGAAAAGGGATTACATCCTAAATTTGAGTAACTTCCCAATATGACACAACGGATTGCGTGAGGAATCTACATGATGACCCCTAACCCGTAAGCCTATGACCGCACCTAGGTTGTGAATCACCAGGTGATGTGGAAAAAAAATCACACAACACACAACTCATTAAAGTAGACCTGTAGTAGGCCCTCAAGAAACGCAATTGTACCTCCTAAGCCAGTGGATTTCAAGATGGCCATAACTTTCGCCCGATAACGCCAAATTTTCATAAAATTATACTTTTTGCAAGGTCTCCTTCATGTACTAGACTATGGAACTAGGATTCTTAAACTTAGGTGATGTTTGTTTGGGTTAAAATAAGAAATTACATTCAGTATTAAAGGATACAATCTCAAGTAACTCACCCCAATTTGATGAGGTATGGTGCCCATCTCTCTACAAGCAAATTATCATAACAGAATGGTCTTCGCAGGTTCCAATCCCTATTTTCAGACATTCAATGCATTTGTAATGGTTGAAGTGGAAATATGAGTTTCCCTCTCTTTTGCCTCTCCTCTCTTTCCCATCTTCTATATATTGTAAAATGGTTCCCAATTTTTTAAAGGTTTGAACCCATTTTTTCCCCCTTGGAATGCTGTGCATCCTTCTAACAAGTGGTGCATAGTATTTTGAGTTAAAAACCTTAGATATGGACCTCGTAGGCGATTCTTCTTTATTCATTCTTCTAAATGGAAAACTTTTCATCAATTTGAAGCACTAAATTCATGTTTTGTGGCGATTCTCGCCCTAGAATTGTGTGTATTGCTTATCTTGCCTCTCTAACTTCGAACACTGTTTTGTGTATTGTGATGGTTGTACAATTACCCTAACACACAATGCATTGCTAATATCCCTTTATTGTTAATATTGTTAGCCATGGAAAGGATAGTTTTAAAGGTTTGTTTTAAATTGTACACTCATGTCTACCCGCTCCTCCTTCATTTTCCTCTCATTTCCTCATTGAGAGTTCCTTTCCCCTCTATAGTTATAAGTCACCTTTTTCTTTTTCTTCCCCTAGTCCCTTGGGAATTGTTATGGAGTAGATTAGATAGTTGCAATTTCTAGCAGTAATGAGTAATTATAATTAGGAAATAGTAAGGAATCAACCTTCTCGAAGGTTTGCTCAAGTACATCCCTCACTTAAATAATACAGTCCCCTGTTATTACCCAAAATTGAAAACCAGAAGGAAATTGACTTTCTTATCCATTCAGGCATGACAATCATACGTTGTTGTTTTTTGGCATAACAGAAGTTCATATAACTCCTCAAATAGTGCTCATGTATTTAGTAAATGCACACAGTTCAAAAGTATGACATTCCCCATGCCTTACTGCATAATAGGTCTTTTAGAGGCCTGTAAAAAGAAAAAAAGTGGGTTCTAGATATAAAGCTTTTGTGGATAAGGAAAAATTATTACATGTTAGATGTTTACTTGAAGTCCTTTATTCCCTCTTATGCCCTATTTTTCCAAAGACATCCTCCTTTCAATTCCTTAGACATTACAGTTAAAAAGTCCACATTGAGATCTCTTAATCCTTCTAACAGACAATGTGTGTTTTTTTTAGTCAATAGGTTTTATGCGGTGATATAAAATCACTTGAGGAATTTTCCAGATCCACATATCTAATTTGAAATGCTAATGGTTCAATCTTTGTGATTAAAATCATAGTTGTGGGAGACCCTACCCACCCTACAACACTACCAGGAAACCTCCACACCCCACCTTACCAACACCCCACACTCCAGCCTGCTCCCACTCAAGGACATGACAGGATTCACTGATTCCCAGGACTATGTAGGATGATTGTTAGATTTCTCATCTAGTGCAAAAACAGCCTCTATATAATATATATCAGGGAATAGGCATAGAATTTCAAGGATTCACTTAACACGCACTACAATATTATTTTGATGCCATAATGCAAGTCTATTTCATGATTATGACTAAATACCTATTGGTGTTGAATGTAGAGCTCTCTTGCATATACCCTATCTTATTAATATTCAGTTTTCTCTAATGGAACTATAAAAGGGGTTGACCATATATTAGTTGAGTTTCCTCTCCCTACCCCCGCGAATCTAGGTAGGGGATAGAGAGACCTTCTTCTTTCTCCCTTGTGATTTCCTTCCCCTCATATTACTCTTATAAAATATTCAGTGGGTATAGAAAATAAATATATGCGTGGGGGGAGGCTATATAGAATAGATTAAAATGTAGTTTCATGGAGGTTTTTCCTATAATTATTAGTTAAATCTGGGGTGGTATGGTTTAAAACATAGAACCCTATGGCTGGATTAGATAATGTCTCCCACTAAACTATAGGTGACACGTATCTATCCCACGAGGGTGATGATGAGGTACTACTATATCTAACCCATGCCCCTTTGTAACCCACAAAATTCCAATGTCTATTATAGTGTAGAATAGATATATAAGAATTTCATTTTTCATCAAGTGGTCTGGTTTTGGGACTAATGTCAGGAATAATTTAATATATTGATTAAATTCCATTAGGAGGGAGATAAAAACTCTATATAGATACATCTCAGAATATCTAGCATCACCATAACCAAATTCTTATGGAGCAACAACATGAGCTAGTACGTTTTTTAACAATTGGCTATAAGAATTTTTTCTTAGCCCCGCAAAATATTAGATGACAATCTTTCCATTTTGTATGTAGCCATATATAAATAAAATTCAATGGTAGGTCTCTTTTATCTTTAACAGCGATGGTTTCTTTAATTTTTTGTTCGATAGTTCAAAGTGGCACAACTATGTCAGTGGTATACAGGGTTATCCTATTTTGACATAGTATTAAAGATGCATATCTAATATAATGGTAATGTTTGTTGACCCAAATAGTTTATTTTATGAGGCCATATTGTTCAGTTCTACCATGTTAGATCAACTATATTAATAGCACCATATTTAATACATTAGCATTTTTTATGTTTCTAGTGCGTTCACATCCATTTGAACATAAAGTAACCCTAGGTGCTTTAGGACGTAACGGACTTAGGTTAGTGAATAAGTGATAGCCACCTACCCGTGCAGTGTGTGTGTACAAGAGAAAGGTGATGAAACACGCGCACACACCTCAAATGCATACATTCAGTTGAGATGTTTGGTATAAAAATACAGAAGATAACCCGTTCGCAGTTTTTTGCATATAGTAAGCTATATAATTAACAAAGGTTGTGAGTTGTGCTGTCGGTAGGGTGGGGGGGGGGGTGTATAATGCATAGTATATATAGGGGGGGGGTTGGTTGGAGTTTTCTTGTGTTCTACTAAGTGTTATGTTCACCGATATAGCTGACCATAGATCATGCCCTTTTCTCCAATGTTTTGCACCGTCTATTTAACAATTGAGGGGAACACGGGGCACCGGGAATTTTAGCCTATTCAAACAGTAGGGGTGAAAAGACTCTCGAATTGTTGCAGTGTCACGTAGCCGAGGGTGGAGTAGTTGCAGGAGGTTATTCCAGTTGGTAGCTTGGGGGTGCGATGTAGATGTAAGGCGGCGTAGGGCCCGACACGAGAGTGGGCTACTAACATAGATAGATGGGGGGGGCAAAGGAAAGGGAGCAGCAAAAATGGAGAAGCGCATATGTAGGGAGCTGGGTGGTTTTCTCTCAAAGTCTATTCTACCCACTCTAATTTGGTGTACTGGAATGGTTATTTTATGGTTTCGTCATCCCTATGCTCGGGCTCAAAATATATGGGTTTTTAGAGTGGGAAAGCGAGGCAAGAAATAGCGAGGTGAGGGGTGATTGGGGGTCTGGGCATTGTGGTTATCAAGACTGCCCCAGCTAGATAGGATGGAGCTGTTCGAATGGGGGAGGGAGGTTGCGCTATCGGTGTTCTTCTCATTGTAGGGACTACCTCCGTGCATCGTCTGGGTGTATGTTTTATGCTACGGTAATCTCGTTTCCATATTTGTTCTTTCATGTTCACCCACTGTGTGTTGGATCCACCCGTCTCCTCCCTCATCTCCCCTACATTCCTCGGTCGGTGGGGAAGCGTGCTATGTTAGCCCGCCTCTTCGGCGGGTATTGTGTATCGAGTGTAGAGTGTGTCTCGAGAGAGACTTGGGGGGCGGAGCGGGTTGGAGTCCGCCGAGGGGTAGGGCAAGTAACAGGCTTAGTGTGGTGGTGGATTCTTTTTTCTGTTCTTTCAAAGCACATTAGTGAAAAACCATCATCTTTCTCCAGTTGTTCTCATCATTCCTTGTGTTGTGGGGGATGTACGGGGGACTCAAGTTCTGCTGGAGGGGTGGGGTATGGTCGGTTAGGTGTGCATTTGCTGGTCACAGGCTTTACTGTCACGGTTTTTGTGTACCCACCCCTCTCTGCACAGCTGTTGTCTCCTTTGGGGTTTGCTCTCGTTGTTACCGTCCTCCATATTGGATGGGTTGTAGAGGGGGTCGTTGTGGTGTTTTTGTATATTGTGTTGTTTTAGGGGTTGTGAGTTGGGGGGTGGTTTTTCGCCTATTCCCCATATGGTCTCAAACCACTCCTTACATCTGATTGCGACTAACGTTATCAAGTAGGGAATGCAGGGCCCAAGCTCCCCAATGTGTTTTAGTTTCAGGGTATTGAAATACCAAGGAAAGGGGGCGCCCGGGGGTCGAGGGGCCTAGAAGGAGAGGGGGGGGGGGCGCGGAGGGGGGGGACAAGAAGAAGAGGAAAAGGCACACAAATATGAGACTACGTGTTGGTGCCAGGACTTCTTATTCACAGAGATGTAGAGATCTGTTGGGGAGGGAGGGGGATCAAGACAGGAGTGCAAAGGGCAGCGCGGGGGGGGGCAAAGGGGAAAAGGGGGGCAACAAAGGAGTAGGCGTAGAGAATGACAAACGACCAGAAGCCGGGGTGATATGGAGCGGGCTGGGAGAGGAGATCGAGGGGGGGAGGGGGGTGGGCTAGGGACCAGACCTGCGGGGGCTGGGGGGGCACCGGAGGGATGAATTGAGCAGGCTGAGGGGAAGGGGAAGGAAATGGTGATGGTTGTATTATGCTCATCGTAGAGGTGGCTAAAGTAGTGAAGATGGAAGAGGAGGTAATGGCGCCCATATTGAATTATATTGTATCACTCAAAGAGTTGGCAGGAGCATATCAAAAGTTTGGGCACCATGAGAAAGTTACACGCGTAAGGAAACATATGCTCCAGCGTAATCATACGAGAATCGACAATCAACTGGAAGAGCTTGCTAAGAACAAAGCTGCACATAGAGAAAATATAGTAAAGTGTTCTTGGGAATACTCATAAAGTGTAAAAGGAAGGGTATATAGGGGGGTGCTGCGTATCCCTGTCATGACACATAAGAACCCTAAAAGCTAACCCATGTGAGCTGAGACCCTCCATATGTTGTGTAGACTCTAGGAATCCCACCACTAATACCACCCTTCATCAAGTTGGGGTAGAAGCTAGATGAAGTCGACAGAACAAGACACACTCCTAAACAACTACGCCGATGTGTGTCAATGGGGCCGAACACAAACACTGATTTAATGGGGCCATGTACAAACAACGGCTCTTCTATACGAAGAAACTAACGACGGGCGATATAGACCGAAGAAGATGAAGAGCGATATAGAGGAGCCTCACGGTGCTAAGGAAGGAGACCACAAATAAGAACTTCACCTCAGGAAGGCTTGGGGGTGAAATTTTGTTGTAGGGTGTACAAGCTGATCAGTCTGTCTGAATGTACTAATGATCGATGATAGCCGTCGATGGAATTAATCTCTCATTAAGTGCATTGGATCTAATGGCTGCGTTTGGGGTCCATTGAGTGGGCTGAACCTGGATTTTTCCTAATTGAGATAGTGCTCGTGTTGTCACAATAGATAATGGTAGGCCACCGAAAGTGGATTCCAAACTCTGTCAGAATACCTTGTAGCCAAACAACCTATGTGGCAGCATTAACTACTCCTCTGTATTCTTCCTCTGTAGAAGATATCATAATTGCATTTTGCTTCTTGCTAGACCAACTTATAGGACCCAAACCAAGAGATAAATTATAGCCATAGGTAGATTTCTGATGATCTAAGTCACTGATCCAATCAAAATATGTGAACCCAATCAAGTCAATATCCACACCTCCATAATAGTGAATGCCATCAGTATAGGTGCCACGAACATAATGAAGGATCCACTATCTTCTTTCCAATGTAACTCATGTGGATCTTGCATGAATCTAGACACGATCCCAACAACATAAGATAAATCTAGTTGAGTGCAAGTCAAGTAAATTGAGCTCCCCACCAATTTTTGGTAAAGGGTACCATCAACCAAGGGAGTAGAAAATAAGAAACCAACTTAACCCCTGAAAGAAAAGGAGTAGGAGAAGACTTGCAATCAGACATCTAAATATGAGCAAGAAAGTCAAGAGCATACTTAGGTTGCAAAATCAAAATTCCCGAGTCAAATTGTGAAATCTAGATCCCAAGAAACTAATGAAGAAGACCTAAGTTAGTCATGGAAAACCTATTGGCCAAGGAAATCTTCACAGAATAAATGATAGAGGCAGAGCTGCCTCTAATAAAAAATTCATCAACATAGAGAACAAGAATGAGTATGGAGTCATCTTACCATAGAATATAAAGATTTGCATCAGAGTGACACCTAGTAAACCCTGATGTAAGTAAAAAGGATTCCATCTTGGCATACCAAGCCCGAGGGGGCTTGTTTAAAAGGCCATAAGAGACTTATTTACTTTAAATGAGGGAGGGATCATAGGACATAACCCAGAGGTTGTTCCATGTAGATCTCTTCCTCTGGTCCACATAAAGGAAGGCACTCTTAACATCCATTGCTGGACTTTCCATCTGTTTGTTGTGGCAATGGAAAGGGTCAATTGATAGAATTCATCTTCGCAACCGAGAAAGTTTTCAGGATAATCAACCTCAGATATCTTGGAGAAACCCTTAGCTACTAATCATGCTTTAAACTTTTTGACATCTCCATCTACTCCATACTTTGTTCAGAACACCTACTTACACCAAAAAAAATTTCTTCCTTTCGGAAGAGGGGTGAGATCCCAAGTATCGTTCTTCATGAGAGAGGAATACTCCTCATCCATGGAAGAATCCCACTCAGGAATACCATAAGCTTCCCGGAAAGACTGTGGATTAGAGGAAAAGGTGAAGAAAGAGTGGGGTCCAATGAAATCTAAGAAAGTACATCTCATATCCAAAGTATCTCCAACTAAATCTCCAACACTTTACAGAGTTTTCCTAGCCCAAAGAGGACCAGGAGGATTAGCCTTTGAGTTTGAAGATTCATCACTCGAATGATAAGGCACATAGTCCACTTCATCACTACTATAATAATTGAAAGACTCAAGGGTCTGATGGTTGGGAGGATTAGGAAGAGGAAACATGCTCAAAAAAATCATCATCTGATGAGTCATAACCTGTATCAGCAAGCTAAAGAATCTCAATAGGTAGAGAAGTAGAAGTCGAAGAAGACTCATTGAACTTAACACTTCTCTCAATATAAAGCTCATGAGAAATAAGATTCAACAACTGATATCCCTTCATGCCATTAGGATACCCTACAAAGATACAAGGTTTGGATTGTGGTTCCAATACCTTACGTTTCTTCTTGGGAATATGAGCCATATCCTTAGATCTGAAGACTTGAAAGTGCTCAACATCAGGCTTGCATCCAAACCAGGCTTCAAAGGGTGTCATCCCTCTTACTGCCTTGTTTGGAACATAATTCTGAATGTAATTAGCACAATTTACTTCTTCGCCCAATACTATGGAGGAAGAGACTTTGAATGAATCATATAAGTGGTCATCTCCTTAAGAGTATGGTTCTTTCTTTCTACTACTCCATTCTGCAAAGGGTTGTAAGAAACTGTATGCTATAAGGAGATCCCTTCAGAAGTATAGAAATCCATGAACCTATTGTTTATATATTCACCTCCATTGTCAGTTCAAAGTACCTTAATAGACCATTCCGCCTGTTTCTCAGCAAGAGCCTTAAATTCCTAAAAATGTTCAAAGACTTCAAACTTAAGCTTAAGAAAATATACCAAAGTATATCGTGAATAGTCATCAATGAAAATTAGAACATAAAGAGATTTTAGTAAATGAAGGAGACGGAAATGGACCAGAAATATTGTTGTGAACAAGATCTAAAGGATGAGGAGCTCTCCAGGATTTTCCTTTGTCAAAGTTCTTTCCAGGATGCTTTCCAAGGGTACAACCCTCACAAAGACCCTTAGAAAAATTGATGTGGGGTAACCCATTGACCATTTCTTTTTGGCTCAATTGTTCAAGGTAGCGATAATTTAGATGTCTAAAATACTCATGCCATAGCTTACTAACCTCATTTGCATGAGTGAGCAAGGCATTGGGCATATAATCAGAAGTAAAGTGGGAAAAGGTATACAACCGTGAACAGTGATCGCCTTTCCCTCAGCCACTGTAGTGTCATCGTTAAGCTCACGAATAATCACTGAGTTAGGACAAAATTCCACTCACATTCCTTCACCAAGGTGAGTAATTTGGTAAACCGATAATAGATTGGTAGAGATATCAAGAACACTCAACACTTCGTTGAATGTTCCCTTATCCATCTCTACCGATTCACTACTGGAAACTGACATTGTTGTGTCATTACCCATTGTGATTTGGGACATACCACAAGGCTCGATGTTAGAGAACTCAACATGCAAAGAATCCATGTGGTGCAAGGCACATGAATCTATAATCCATGTCGATGAAGGAGCAACTTTGGCTAAAATGACCTTTCCTTTCTTCATATCATATTTAGAACCTTTTGTAGTAGAAGACTCAGCCTTCGGAGCATTTTGTTTGATAGACTCAGGAACACCTATTTGATTTTTCTCAAGTAAATGAGTAAGGTGACCAATTTGTTTTCTCATACACGTATGCTCTTTATGACTAGGCTTCTTGCAATAGGAACAAAAATACTTATCTTTCTATGCTCTAGGCTCGGAAGTCAAAGTGTTCATGTTAATTTTAGTTTTGGTCTTGGTTTCCTTCTTAGGTTGATCCTTTTATTTCTTCCTTCTTTTCAGTCTTCTTTTCCTTACTAGTACTTGCTACAAGGGCATGTGACTTGGACTTGATAGACCCCATTTGAATGAGTTTTTCCTATTCTCGAATGAGTTGGGGTGAAAAACAGTCAAAGGAGGGCATATTCTAATCCTTTCCCAAGACAATTTTTGTAGCACAAAAATTTGACACAAAGACAACATATTTAGGACCTAACTTAGAGAGAATCGACAAGATCAGTTGAGAATCTTTCTTCTCTACTTGACATTCCGTTAACAACAATCTAGTGTGGACAAACTTAGAGAATAATTCTTGTAGGTTTTCAAAATCACTAGGATTTAACCCTAGTAGTTCGTTTTCCAAATCATGTGCTCTCATGTCATCTTGTTGTCCAAAAATTCCATCTAATGTTTTCCATGCAGAATCGGGTGTTTCAAACGACTCAATGTGGAAGAGCAAGTCAGGAGAAACGGACATGGAAAGAAGACCTAAAGCTTCATCACTATGGTTTAACCACTTAGATTTTTCAGGGTTGTCATCTGGTTCAGTCTTAGTTCCCATGGTGATGTGGAATAACCCTTTACCCCTTAGTTTCATAATTATTTTCGATCTCGAAGAAGTTGAAAGGTGTAAGCAAAGGAATTGGAAGTGCATCTATAGTGAAGAGAGAGAAAGAATATAGAAAATAAACATAAGAATCACAACCACCCAGGACAATATAATAAACCCCCTACTTTCAGGACTTTATAGTTTTGTGTGTTTATTACAATCGGGTTCAAGTGTGCATCTGGAAACACTTAGTAACTCACCTTCTAATTAACGTAATAATGCGTAAGAGAGGAGACTACAATTGTGTTTTGTGGAGTGCAAAAAAGTGATACCGCACACAAACACAATTGCAAAAAAACTACAAAGGAGGTGAAATCAAATCCTAGTTGTGAGAAAAAGTGTCTCACGTCGTGAAGGATACCCCCTTGCTACAAACTGTGGCGTATGCACTCACTAGTTGCAAGAAATAATAAGGGTAAAATACAATGTTTTGAACGAACTCAAGATGAGTCGGAAGGATCTTCAGAATGCCGAAAAAGCATGTAGAAGACAAATGGAAGCTCAGAGTGTTACTACACACTTGAGCAAATGATTAGTATAAAAATCGACAATAATGCTTGAAAAAAATTACCATTTTGAAAAATCCAGTTTAGCTAATTTTAGACCTTTTAGAGTTTTTTAAAAAAATGATATATAAAAAACGTTAATTTAAAAAATGATTTTAATTACTTTATCTAATTGATAATAAAAGAAATAATTATTTGGATTAAAAAGCTCTTAGATGAAAGAATTATAATTAGATCTAAAATTTTAATTAGACCTAATTAAAAGTAATAATTAAACCTTAATAATAATTTAAGATCTAATTTAAGAGTTACCTTAAATGAAAAGGTGTATTTAAAATATTTGAAATGAATAAATTTTAAAACTTATCAAATAAAACACTAAATTTTAGAAACTGCCCACTTACGGTTGAAGAAATAAATACAAAATCAAACTTACCATTGGAAAAAAGTGCACCAAATTGGAATGAAGCTCAGACTTACCAAAAAATGTGAGTTTTTTTTTGCAGAATTTGTGTGTAGTCATTTTGGAGGGAGAATCTGTGTGCCGTTGGGAGAGTTGGAGACTTTCATGGAGGGGAGAAGAGCCATAGGTGCAAGGACCATTGGAGAGTGGGCCAAGGTGGATGCGCTCGGTAGAGCAAGCCAAAGCCGAGGGCACGAGCTGGTACATGAATAAGCTCGGGGCATAGCAAAACTTAGGGGGAAGCTCGTGGGAGAGGGACTTGGCCAGAAAGAAGTCATGACTAGAGCAGAACTCACTGCCACGAAAAAAAAAATGTGGGAAGAGAAGTTTGGTTTGGCCATGACAACAAAAAACGTTGGCAGAGCAGTCTGGTTCGACCACTACAAAAAAAACAGGTAGAGCAGTTTGGTTCAGCCACTACACACAGTAAGAACACGAGCAGGTCAACTCGGCAACACAAAGAAAATGCACTTCTTGTGTTGGTGGAGGCAAGTAGAACAAGCTCGGTGGAGAGAATAGGAGCCCGGTGGAACCTAGAATTGTATATTTTTGGCTCGTAGATTAGACTAAACAATTTTTCCTAACTGATCAGTAATTTTTCCTCCTTTCTCAACAAGATTTTCTAGGTTTTTTTGCTCATTTTCATACTCTTGTGCATATCTTACATGCATGCATTCTTTTGCATTTTTTGATCTGTGTGTTTTTGTTATTTAACCATTTACTTGTTTAACTACTACATATATTTTACCACAATGTTTCTCAATTGTCTCCATTTTGAGTTATATTTTTTTATCCTTTCCAAGTTTCTAGCTACAAATAATACATTTACATGTGGCTAGAGTATCAATAGCTTTTCCTAGTTGTATTGATTCAATGAATGGATACTTATCTGCTCAGTCAAACTTAAAAGTCCTTCCAATGGTGCATGTAATTTTCTTTCTTCTCACATATTTTTAGATTGTATTATCACCTCTAATAGGTGTTTGATCACACTGTGTAGAAATGTCTTAATTTTGGTGGAACTCATCGAAATCAAGGGGAATGTCATCTATTCTCTTCCTTTTCAAAGAAAATTAGAGTAGGGTTTGCACCTGAAATTGGTGTTTGATGACTAGAAATGTCTTCTCTTTGTTACATATCATAATCAGGATTGTCCTCAAGTGGAGGCATATCTTATGCTTTTTGCATGTATAATGTAGGAATATAATGAGGATTGTCCTCAAGTGTAGGCATTTCATCATCAACAAGTTTTGTAAAAAAAGAGGATTTTTGAAATTTTATTAATAATTATATTATATGAATTTGTAATTTAAAAATATATATGAAGGATTAATTATTTAGTTATTTAAAAATACATGTATTTGGTGTGTATGGTGGTTGCATCTACCTGACCCCTTTTTGTGGATGGCTAAAATAAGATAAAATATTCCCTTTTTATGATTATCCCTCCACATTTCAAGCACCAGATGATCCTTGGTGAAACATTGACAACTGTTTGGATGGAAAGTTAAGCATGTGAATTGTCGTGTGTCTGAAGCACACAATCTAAAATCAGTCAACCTAGTGTTTAGAATATGTTTCTGGGTGTTTGCAGAACATTCAGGCATCTAAAAAATTAATTCAAGCATCTGAGGTGTAGTCAAGTGTATGTTCCATAGTTGGGAATCTAAAAAATGCATCCAGGTGTTTAAAGCGGTTAGGTGTCTAAAGCAACCAACCAATTTTTTGTAATATACATTCATACATCTGTGAAACTTCCAAGTGTCTATAAAATGTAGTTAGGAGCATGTGTTATAGTTGCGTGTCTGGAATATGTTGATGGGTAGTGTATATGGCCTATAATGTTGTCGAAAGAGATGATTCTTAGAGTTTTTAGGTAGATTTATATGTTGGTGAATGTACCCAATTTATGTTTTGATGCATTGGAGATATATATTCATACATATGAAATTTATTATAAATACTAGGTGATCTGACCCACAAAATTAACTTGCTCATAGAAATTTTAGATGAAATTCTACTCTGAACAACTCCTCAAAATCACCAAATGCAAATTTTTAAAATGTAAATATTCATGAGTTATCAAAGAATAACCACTAATATTTTCCCTGGCCATGTGATTTGTATAGAAGATAAATGACATGTCGAATAAATACTATTTTGAACTTGTGAAGCACATAGATCATTGATAATGTTTCATGCTTTGTAGTTGTATAATTTTGTTTAGACGATGTCAACTTCTTTCTTGCAAAGTAGATAAGGTGATCAACATTCCTTTCTCTTGGTTGTGCTAATAATTTTCTATTTTCCTTACCAAAATCATATACATGTACGTGGAAAGGATTATTCTAATAAGGGAAACATAGGATAGACACGGTGGTTAGTTTATCCTTCAAGATCTTAAAAGTATGTTGTTGCACATCACCCTAATAAAACCTTCCTTTTTGCCTTTAACAATTATTCCAAGGGTGTGGTGATCTTGACATACCCCTTAATGAATTTTTTGTAGTAACCCATGTGTGCCAAGAAACCATGCACTTCACTATGATTTTTTGGTTCTTCCAACCCCAAAATAATTGAAATATTATTTGGGTCTACTAACAAACCTTATTTACAAATAATATGCCCAAGTAATGTACTAATCTTGATGTTCAAAGAGATGATATTATGTATGTATCTCTCAAAACATCAATCTTTGGCTGTCACAATGATCTTTCACCTGCCCATAAATGGTCCAATCATCTAAGTAGACCTGTAAACACTTGTGAATGAAATACTTGAATTCTTTGGAAATGATGAGTAAGAACACCATCAACGCATTCTTCATCCAAATGGCATGAAGATGTAAGAAAAATTTCCCCATTCAGTTTTAAAGGTGGTCTTCTCTTGATCTTGCACACAATGTGTACTTGATGGTACCTAGAAAAACTCATCTTTAAACGAATATATCTTGTTCTCTACAATTCCTTTGACGATATCTTTTGTGAATGGTGTAGGAAAAGGATCTATGACACGTGATACATTGAGAACCCTGTAGTGCACACAAATACTAATTTGACTATACTTCTTAATGTTAATCACTATAAGGTTGATCCATTCAGATTCCTCAATAGGTTCAATGATCCCTGACTTGAGGCATTTTCTTAATTTCCTATTTCACCTTTACACGTAGGTTAGGATTCATCCTATAACGCCTTTTCCAAATAGTTTGTACACCATCCATTAGCTTGATCTTCATAGATCCTAGTAACAAATGCGCGCCCTTTAAATCATGATAACCCCTTGGAAATAAATCATTGAAGTCACACAGTAGCTCAATAATCTTTGCAGCTTCTTGCTCCAACCAATAATCACAAATTATCACCTCCTTAAATGTGTATTTAGTCCCATTGTTCATTGTCTTATTATTCATAGGCACATGGTATATGCACACTTTCTTATCTACAAATTCCAACACTTCTCATGCACTCTCAATGTTCTTGATTTCTAAATCCTCCTCCTCCTCATTGTGAATAAGTTTAACCATCTTCGCTTTTTATTTTTCTTACCATGTTTTCCCCAGTTGTGTCTCTTTTATTTCCATTACATCCTCACATGTCTTAGTCTCAGGTTCTCCTAATAACTAAAGAATGATTTTCTCATCCTTTTCATTGTCTCCTAATATAATGTGCTTCATGATTTGTAAGACTTCTTGCACCATTGGTCTAGTGGAAAAATAATCAAAAGTATGAACAATAGCTTCTACCATGCCACTCTAACTTGTTGTTTCTTAATTTATCTCATCGTGTACATACTAGGCACATGTGAACCTCGCATAGTAGAGTAAAACTTGTGTACCCAAAGGATGGTGATAAAGATTATTTTCCTTATGCCCAATGTCTCTCAAAATTTTTAATGTATAACAAGGGAGAAGTCATCCCTTCATAACCATGTACTAAGGAAGGAACATTGATCTAAGTAAACTACGTAAAAAATTCTACTCTAATCTCACACCAACCAAGCAAATTATCTCTGTGTATGTCTAGTGCAATGTATAAACCATCATGTTTTTACATATCTCCCTCATTTTTCCACTGGTATTTCATCACGCACAAGAAATATTCAAGCTTCTTCTCTCCAATATATTACGGAAATTATCCTTACCCAATCACCTAATCATGTGTAACCTAATTATCCTAGTAACTCTTCCCTTAACCTCATGACCCAAAATATCATAAGCGTCATGGGCTTGATTATTACATACCACACCAGTTGTATTACTATTAGACTATGTGTCTTCCCAATGAAGTATTCCTTCTTTTGATGGCTCTAAGTTTTCTGGGTCATGTAATGTATGTGCATTATATTCTATTAAGATCCCCCTCGTTAATAGGTTCTCCATAAGTCAAAATCTTTGGGTCATCCAATGGTATTATAAAGTTCTCTTCCTTATATTAAAAAATCACATAATTCTTGTTAAAGTGCATATCTTCATTGTTAACATAACACCATAGGTGGCGTAAAAGTGTTGGGAAGTTATCTACCTTTGTTAGCTCAAGAACTTCAAAATCACCTATAAATTTAGCACCTTGAATAGTGATGGTGGTATATTTAAGCACTCAAATGGGTATCACCCTTGTTATGTTTTCCATGTACATCACATTTGAATATGGATGCAATGGTGCCCTTCCCATATAGTTCCAAACATATTATGTAAGAACATTAACTTATGAACATGTATCAATAAGGATGTTAATCACTTCATCTAGTGTGATTATTTTTTCATACTCATGGTCCTATGGTGGTAAATTTATATGGAATATCAGGAACTCTCACTCGATCCATGTCCATGGTAATTTATCTTATAATCACTCTCCTAAAAAATTCTCTTTTCCAAACATTATTGGAACTTCTTTCAAATCATCAACATCCTTCCGAGGAAGTTCAATACCCTTTGTGTGTTCCCTCTTATGTGCTTTCTCTTTTAAACATTGAATCTCTCCCTATAATTCTGGGATGAATCACATAGTCTTCTGATAAACATGCTTTTTTTTGAGCCACATCTGGATACCTTGCATGTACAACTTCCTCCCTTATGATTTTTTTCCTTTACATGCTTACACATGTGCACTGCTTCTACATGCATAAGAACTAGTACAAGTTGAAGCTTAAGATCAATCATATTTGTAGGTGACCAATGCTCATGTGTTACAAACTCTACCTTAATCATAGTTGTTCCCTTGTCCTTTTTTTTCTTACACATATGGGAATATAGGTCTGGACAATCTTCAACCTTGTGCACCTTTTTGCAATACGCACTAACCTGATTATTCAAACACTCACGCTGGTAATGATCAGGTGATCCACAATTATAGAATGTCCCAAATGTAAACCTACCATGACCACCACGACATTTACTTTCATATCCTCCTCTGAATCCTCCATTTTCATTATTGTTCCTTTCATTTTTCTCCCCTTCTTGCACCTACGAGATACTTGCCACAGTGGTCTGGCACAACTTTATTTCACATGCCTCATGAATATGATCAATTAAAAGGTAATCTCCTCTTTCATGGGTATGTGTGTCAAAATTTTTACAATACATGGAGACATTCTTCTATTTCACATGGTGCAAAGAGGATAATTACAGACATCATGATTCTTATGGAAAATTTCACAAGATGGTAACATTGCACGTTACATTCCTATGCAGATAACTTATCTTCAAATGTCCTTCCACTTTGCAATCAATACAACATAACCCACTATGCATATCATATGACTAATTGGAAAAAACTTCTCCATATGTGTAGCCATTACTAATATTTGCACATCAAGATAAGGGCTCACCCCTGTATCTACACTTCTCATAGATTTTGAGCATATTGATTCTTGCAAAGGATCACATGGATCAATAAATATGTTATGTAATAACGATCTATGAAAATGTGTCAACAAGCGTCCTATAAATAACTGTGCATGTTGAATCTGATGAATATCATAGGACATAGTGGACAAAAAGTCTTAAAATGTGCCTCACATTTCTTGCACTTTCACAAAAAACACACCTCAATAACTCACATTTATGCACATGTTCACCTGCATCTTCCACACCTCTATACTGGAGAAAATGAAGTAACATCTCAAACAAATATGAGGGGTTTGTTGTTGTGGTTGCTATGGATGTTGAACTTGCTTTTGTAATGGTTATTGTGGCCCTCATTCTAGAGTGGGTCTAGATCCTGAACCTGATCCTCCACCAAGGTTCCCATCATGTAGTGGCTGACCTTAACCTCTCATCGTGACATATGGCCTTGTAGATGAGCTTCCTTGCATCCTAATAGTTGTTCTAAGATGAACATCGATCATCTATCATATATTTTTTTCCTATATGATTACTTCTAATGGGTTTCATGCCAAATTTCTTTCCTGATGATGTGCCTACAAAATTACCTCCAAAAACACTCTGTATAAACACGGGACCTACTACGTTGACAAGTGTGCATCCTTAATCTATTTTTCATCTTATGATGATGCTAAAATGTGCCTCCCTGTATCTCCTACCGAACATGGTGATAATTGATTACCTTCCTACTCACCTTCACTATGATGATCTTCTAGAAAAACTTCTTGATTCTGAACACCTTGTGCAAAGGCTAGGTGGTTAGGATGGGTCAAATGCACAACCATGGTTCTCATTCTCTCCTCAAAATTTATCTCTCATCAGATGTTGATGGGGTCTCCCTACTGATTCTTTCCCAATGCTAGAAAGACATGATCTTACAGTCCCTCACCTTTTATATGGTTGTCACCACTACCACCAATCATCATACCCCTCAATATCAACGCCTCTGGAACTTCCCTCTCTTCCATATCATTATAGCATCACAGTCTTTCTTCTATTTATCATTTCTTCTGTGGACCAACATCATCCTTCCAAATTTGGCTTCCTTCCCCTATGCACAATGTTATTTTTTTCTATCATCAATAATTTCTCCATTCCTAGTTCAATCATCAAGATCTTGATAGCTAAAGGTGTTACGTGCAAGTAAGATCCTCTTGGATCACACACAAAAAAAGAACTTTTCTTTCTCTAGGCACGAGTATGTCAAAATCATGTACTCCAAGGTATAACTGTGAAACACACCTTCCCACAAATGATGTACAGCCCTTGTCCATGACACTCTCCAAATCAGAGAGTTCCTAATAGTCTTCATGTCTCTGAATTTTCTTCCTTCCTATCTAGACACCTCTGGTATCCATGTAAGCTGCCAACCACTAGTACAATTCTAATAGGAAAAAGCTAAAGAAAAGTCTCATATAATGAATCATATAGATTTTCTTCCACGTACTTATGATAGTTAAAATAAATTCAAGTGCTATATCTTTGAGAAAATGTGTCTTGGATGTTATGTATCCATATCTTGATATTCTACAAAGATATTCAGAACTCCATATGCATGTAACATCCTATTGAACAGATTGAAAAGAGTTCCTGGAAATGGAACCAAACTATAGTCTTTCCTTACCCAATGCTAAGCTAGGTGCACTAACACTTCATCTAGACAAATTCTGTTAGGAAATATTTATTTAGTGCTCCATTAATATTTATGATTGAACATTTACGTAGAGGTAAATATATATGGGTGATGTAAATGTTAATGTGAGTTTTTTTGATAAATAACTCATATAACAATATTAGTTTGGGTGAGTTTTAATAACTCACGTATATAGGTGTTGAGAGAGATTTGTGGAGTGTTGTTGAACAACCTCCTTGTTTTTAGGAATGCATATTCCTATATATGTGTAATCCGATGATATGAATTAAACAACAGAGAATTATTATCATGTATTCAGTGAATTATCTAGTTTTGTGCTTTCATTTGCTATCAGAGCATGATTAGTTCCTTTCCTTGATGGATGCGTAGCAGATTTGTGTCGGGGCTGTAATATTTGTCTAAGCCCCTGTGGATGTTAATTTTTTTTAGAAGAGTTTATATGGTATTGTCATTAAGGTAGTCTGTAATTATTAAGTACATTAAATCCCTACAGAGGTCTATACACATTTACTCACCCTACTTACCCAACTTCAAAGGAAGTCGATCAGCATTGGATAACTATATCATTCAATCTTGTGTCAATTTTTCTCAACTCTTTTTCCATCGGTGGATTTATCTTGTGTATTGTGACGAATTAAGGCTTGTGGATCGAAGAATCTTAGATCCAAGAAATCCATTGTTGAGCTTTGAAAAAAAAAACTGATCGCAGTTGAGGATCACCTCTGCTTGACTCGCGGATAAGTTTCTACCTTCATGGAGTCTATTTCACATAGATACTCTCAGTGGTGACTTGGATCAGAATATTTTCACACTTTCCCTCCTGGCAACGAATTGGAATCTGTATTAGCGAGTTTATTGGATCAGTGGCTCCCTCCACATTATTTTTTTTACATATTCATTTTGTACATGTTCAGATCTGAGAACACGCAGGATGTAAAAAGATCTACTTATCAGAGCACCACATTCAATTCTTCCATCATTTCTACCATTTAGGAATGTCACTATCATACATCTGTCATCCACGTTGAAGATATCTTTGGCCACATAATACTTGGCAGAATTACAGAGCTCATTTCGGGATCAATGTCATTTTGCACTGATCAATAGTCCCAATGTTGTGTGAGATCTAATTTATTAAGTTTTAGGCATATGGTAGTGAGTTTCATTGAGGTCAATTTTTTGATGAGTTACTTTATTCTATCATTTTTCATGTTCTATCTAAATTCTTTGTGTGTGTCATCTATACGTTAGAATCTGCATCAGCTTTTTCAAAAGTTTAGAGGGAGGACCGTAAGGTTAATATGTATTTTTTATTTGATAGCTAAAAGGTTTTAAAACCTTTTTACCTTATTTATTTGTACTTTGGGTCTTTAGAATGTTATATGTGTCAATAAAATTATTAGAAGTCGATTTGTTAATAGAGTTGGTAACGTTCTTAGTTTTTCTTTTTCAAATCCTCATAAACATTATTGATGTTTATATTAGGTCTGTAAGAATCAATATAGTATATTATTGTTTGGTTGAAATTTGTAGTGTGGTATTAGTTGTGTTGAGTCAAAAATAACATTTCATTACTTTTTAATAATCAAATGTTTTTATGTAAATATTTTATTACATAAGTTTCTTGTAGTTAAGTGTAAATTATAAAGTACATTATCTAGTCAAAAGAGTCAAGTTGTCCAAACTGTAAAAATAAAATAAAAATTACCTTACGGACGCATTTTCAGTGGAATTTGATGTCTGAATTGTAATTTTGCTTCATGATCAAATTCAGTTGAGCTAGCAGCATAAAACTGGAGGCAGGAGGCATCGGAGGTTGGAGGTCATTCAGTAACCTCTCGTCAGTTGCCAACGACGAGGCCACATAGATGATTTGGTGGCATTTGTTTTCAAAAATGTGTGTTTGCTTCAGTTTACAGTGATCATGTTTTCAATAAGTGGAAATTTCACATTGAAGGGGGGGAACATGATTCCAATGTTCCATTTCTAGTATGTCAGTTTTTTCTATGTATGTATGAGCAACATATGTCAGCAGAATTTCCTATGTTATTCCCTACAGTGAGATGTGATGAGGGCTAAGAATAGTACTTGGCATATCATGATGTGGTTGTAGGTAAACCACTTGAAAACCTTCATTTGTGGTTTGTGGCAAACCAATAGCAAAACCACCATTCTTGGTTGTTGGTAATCCATTTGCAAAACCATCACTTTGTGGTTTGTGGTAAACCAATTACAAAACCACCATTCTCGGTTTTTGGTCAACCGTTTGCAAAACCATCCTTGAGGTTTGTGATCATCCTGTGAAAATCACCAGATCATGAGTAGGTGTAAGTACAAAGGCAGGTTTTCCCCATGTTCTCACTAAGGGGGGGAATGTTAGGAAATATTTATTTAGTGCTCCATTAATATTTATGATTGAATATTTACTTAGAGGTAAATATATATGGGTGATGTAAATGTTAATGTGAGTTGTTTGATAAACAACTCATATAACAATATTAGTTTGGGCGAGTTTTAATAACTCACGTATATAGGTGTTGAGAGAGATTTGTGGAGTGTTGTTGAGCAACCTCCTTGTTTTTAGGAATGCATATTCCTATATATGTGTAATCCGGTGATATGAATTAAACAACAGAGAATTATTATTGTTGTATTCAGTGAATTATCTAGTTTTGTGCTTTCAAAGTCTACATGCTCACCTAAAGCACATGCATCGTCTGGGTCCCTCCTTTATTTTTTAATCAAGATGTTAAACATACATATTCATCATAACCACACATGTAATAAGATACAACATAACATAACAAATTGGAAACACATATAATAAGGAAGTTCAATACGCACACAAAATAATCAACAATACTTGTATTCCCAAAATACCATATTCATACATGGTCATCTTTGCAACCCAAACATAGTTATCCATTGCAAAAAAATTGATTACATAATAATTATGTTGATTGCATCATAACCACTTACTTTCCTATGCTGGACCATGTGAGCATAAAACATTCAGCTACAGACTCACATCAATAACCTTTAAGCTCAGACATCATAAGTCATCCTAAATGCAAGAGTCCATTACCTATTTATATACAAGTGGGAATTTCCCTTCATCTCTTACATGTGTTTTATCCTAATAATAGATGAGCTATATATAACATGTATACTTTTTAGAACTTTGTCTTAACAATATATCAAGCTATAAATAATTTTTTTTATCATGCTTTAATTCCTATAATTAGGTTGTCTCCATGTGTCATATGTGTATTTGTTTGCATGTGCTTTCTTATTTATATACCTTTCTTTCTTGTTAAGTCACCTTGCTTTCTTTCCCCTTTTTTTAGTATGCATCCCAAAAATTGGCTAAGTCACAAACATTTTCTATGTGTACAAATCCCCTATGACGTAAACACCTTCATGTATTCCTTCTTTATTCCTTGTGTGCACTTCTGCATTTGGCTTCCATCTCTTACACATGGCTAGTACTTAGTCATTTTCTCTAACAAAGATAAGATGAGGAAAAGGGTTGTGAGCCACTAGAAACAAAATTGCACTCAACCACACAAGGCATGGAAGTAGATGTGAATGATTCTAAAGAATGTAGTGGAGAATTTGCAGTAAAATACTTTTTTGTGATAACTAAGTGTCTTTTTCCTCATCTTATTTTATTTATTTCAGCTTTCTTTGCATGATAGGCAATATCTTCATTTCATTTATACATTACCTTAGTTTCTTAATGATCGTGGAGAGGATGTGATGGGGTTGTTAAGTTCATCATAGGAATTTCCAACCAATTATCAAAAACCAATAATTTGTGTGTAGCAAACAACAATAGTCAGTCTCACAACAAGTAATAAAACTACATCATGTAAAATTTACTGCACATTTTTTTCTTTTTCAAGAAAATTGAAAAAACTACATGTAGTTTAAAAGATGTGCATCAATTTTAAGTGTGATGAATAAATGCAAATTTGTGAAGTGAAAATGAGCAAATAAAATAAAATCAAGATATAACCAAGAGAATATATTAATATTGGTAGTATAACAACAAACTATTCAATTAATTCCTAGTCAAAATTGTACCAAACAAGTACTTGCAATAAAAATACATCAAGGGACAATTGGGTCTCCAAAAAATGGGAACCAATTGTGTTACCAGGTAAAAACATTTTTCTACATAACCAAGCAATCAAATTAAAAACATAAGCTATGAATATAGATCCACCTATGTATCTAGCATGGAAACTAAAAGGAAGGAACAAAAATACAAGATGTAATTTTGAATTTAGTTTTAATCTACATGTTTAAAAAAAATTATAATTAAAAATCATAGTTTCAATTCAAGCGAGCATTTATTTTTTTTCCATTACAACAGCCCAAAGGTATGCCAATGAATCCAAAAGCAACATATAAATCTGAAAGCAACATACATTCATTAGTTATTACATTACAAATCCATTATCAAAAGAGTGAGCCAAATGGTTATGGAACTAGGGAAAGTCAGCCGAATATAAGCACTGTTATTCAAAATAAGCCCCTTGCTTATTTTGAATAACTTTCTTTCATTCCTTCCTTTATTGTTCCTCAATAGAATTTTTACACTTTTAAGGCACTCAAAATTATCTAGAAATGACTTCATTAGATAGAGAATTTTCTCACCTTTCCAGAAAGGTAAAGTTTTCCTTCTAACTCCTTGTATTTTGCAAGTTATGGCTCAACAGAGTTTTTGAGGGAAATTTTCCCTGGGAAGGTCCACAACGAATGAGGAGGTGCCACGTGGAAGTGAAATGGTGGGTCAGCCGAGGTGAGTTGAAAAATTTTCCAAGGAAGTGGTGGGGATACAAAGGAAAAAAATTTCCTGTGGGCCTGCAGAGAGAGAAAGGGCTTGAGGCCCACGCGAACAAGGAGGCGCCACGTGGTGGTAGAGGTCGGACCGGTAGAGGTAAGTCAAGAAAATTTCTAAAAAATGGTGCAATGAACATTTTTTCCCAGGACCCCATGTGAATGAGAGTGTGACATGTGTCCATGAGGTCGGCGAGAGTTAGAGTGACACAGTAAATTTTGGCTTTTTGCCAAAATGGTAAAATGGCACAAAGGAAAGAATTAGCCTGTAGGCCCGCCAAGGGGGAAATGGAAGTTTTGTTTTAAAACCCATGGAATAATAAGAAGATGCCACATGTCCTATTTGTGGCGGAGGTTGGGGGCATGGGGAGAATTTGGAAATTTCACCAAAGTGGTCGGCAGTGTAAAGGAAAAATTTGGAGCATCGTATCCGCAGCTAATTGGATGGAGACACGTGTCCCATAGCTATTTGAACCTGTAGACCAATGGGAATTTTCCACATGGTAGCAGAGCAGTAGGGTGCAGAGATTTCTGGGGAATTTTTCCCAAATTCAAAAAAGGGGAAAATGTTTAGGTTTCTTCCTGCTGACCTGATTTTTTGCCCCAATTTTTCCCTAAATCTTCTGAAGGGCATATCTTTCGATCTAGAGCTCAGTTTTTCTTGATTTTTGTGTCATTGGAAAGATATTGAAGTCCTCTACATGATGGAATATTCAATTTTATTTTTTGGTGGATTTTAGTAAGAGAAAAATGGAAAAACACTTCTGGCATGGGGAAAAGAGCAGAACCGATATTCAACAACCATTTTTAATGCAATATAGCTTCCATTCTTCTCTAGCATGGTCAAAAATATTGGGGAATGAACTTTTAAGGGTACCCATGCTATCTTGATGGATTTGGTTTGTGGTTGAACCATTCATTTCATTTTTCCCGTGATTCTCCTTCTTGAACTCGGGTTTTCATTGTTAAATGCCTGATTTGTCTCATTTGTAAAGGGTTAGACTTTTTGTGTTCTGCAGGCTCCCTCCACCCTAGAAAGTGAATTTGTGGAATATTAGACCTTTTTAGGGACGTGTAACATGTTTTCCACCTCTTTTCTGTTGTAATGCACTATTTTTAAAAAATGGAAATGATAATGTAAGCTCTGTGAATGAATTTGCGATCCTTTCTTGTGTTGTTTTCTCTATCTTGATCCTTCATTACAATTTTAGCAATTTTTACATGATTTGTGTTGCATTTTTATAATTTGTGTCAATCTGCAGAGATAGATGTTCACCACTCCTTTGGTGTATCACCTTGTTAGTTTAGTTTTATCTTCTTTTCTCTCTTCTATCCTTGTCTCCTTGGCAAAATTAAAGTAGGATTTTGAGTTAAACCTCTACAAATTTCATGCATACATCTGATCAGAGGATTAGAGGAACCAACCTTTAATCTGGAGATTTTTTTCCTATTTTTGCAAGTCCCACACTTGGGGAAAAGATTCCATGTTATGCAATCACACTAGATGCCCATTATCAAACTAGAAATCTGAAAAAAAACATCTAGGGGTTTTGTGAATTTGCACTAACAATTTTGGCACGCCCGGTGGGACCTTAGAGGTCTTCATCTTCATTAAAAAAAAGTTGATGTGCATTTGTTGTAAGTTTCTTGCTTAAAAAGAGCCCTGATTTGTATATCTAGTGACTCCAAAGAGATAGAATCAATTAGTTTCAGCAGTCCAAGTCTAAAGATTCATGAGAAGAATCCAAACAAGGTCAATGGCCAGAGAAGAGGGATTGTCTGAATATCTACAATTATCCCTAGGAAGAAGAGAGAGACAAAGAAGAATTCAAAGGTCTCCATCTCCACCAAACATAACTCTATCAACTCCTCCACCTGGTAGAACCTTTCACCCAATCAACAAGGGTTCTTAGGCCAATCAGAATGGCACAACACAACCCTTATGTCAACTTCACTAGCAGCAGCCCACTTGCTCTCAATGCAAAAAACCCAGTTCTAGTTGCAGCATTGAAGAACATTCCATACTTTACTGGGGAAAATCAGACCACTCCTGGTGATCTTGGCAAAGACATTTCTAATGTTTGTGCAATCCATGAGATTGTTGAGATGCAAATTGCTGTCAAATTGTTGGCATCTTCATTCAAAGGGAAATCCTTACAATGGTTTAGGAGCCTTGGAGTAGGATCTATCCAAAATTGGAACCAGTTGTGTAGAGCTCTCCATGAGTAGTTTGGAGAAAAAGGGAGATAATTTGTCTCTATTGGAACAACTGACAACTATCAAGAGAGCTCCCAATGAGTAGCTAACAGACTTCAATTTCAGATTTCAAAGGACATGGGATAGAATCCTAGTGACAGTAAGGCCACCAGCTGAAGGTGCTTTCTTATACTATCTCAAAGCTTTAAATTATGATATTTCTATGTTAATCCAATCCATGGGAGGTGCAAATATACCTGTAGCTTATAGCATTTCCATTAGGGCTAAGAATTGTTTGATCCAAGCTAGTAAACTAGCTCCTAGGCCTCCCATGCCCTTATATCCCAAACTTGGAAAGCCCAAGCACTAGTCAAGCACCTACTTTAGCTCCTATTCCCACCCCTAGAAATCAGAGTTCAAATGAAACTTCTAATTCATCCTCTAGTGCCTCAAATGAACTTTAATAAGTCTTGAAACAATTACAAAATTTAGGCAATGAGCTGGTTACACTCAAGAGGCAACAAGCCCAAAGTTTTAGACCTTCTTATCAGTCTTAAACTCAGCCTAATAGGCAACCATATCAGCCTAATAGGCCACCCAATCCAGCTGCAAATCAAAATTAAGTAAGGCCTCCTACCAATAGACCATTTCAACCCTATAACCTCAATGTTGCATTTACCTCTAAAGCCTTAGTGCCAGTGCAAAATAATATAACTCAAGAGTATGATTGGTGTTTCCCATACAATGAACGTTACAACTAGTCTATGTGCTTCAATGGTGCTTTGAACCAAGCTTTGATGGTGACAACAACTGGTGTAGAGAGTGAGGTGAGTCAAGAAATAACCCAACAACAACGAACATCTCATCAAAATACAACTCCAAATGAGACTCCAATTGTGAATTGGTAGGCTGAAGAGTTTTGTGGTATGAATCAAACAAGTTCTCATAATGTAACAGCTAACACACGGTCAAAAAAGAGAAATATTGGTGAAGGGTAGTCATTAGATCTGGGTGATCCACAATCTTCCCATCACTCCACAATGTGTTGGCAAGCAAAATGCAGTTTCAAATGTGCAAGGATTAGCCCAAGCCACCTTCTAAACTAGCTCAAATGCCAACTATTACAACCCATGTACAAGAAAAGAGTGTGTAGGCTAAGGAGCAGCAAAGAGATGTTTCATCCCCATTTAACATCATTGAACAAATGAAGAAGAAAAATGTGAATATATCTATGTGGGGAATCACTATCCATCCCAAGCCAAAGGGATCTACTACAAGCTGCCATGAAGAATTGGTCAACTTCAAATCAGCAAGCCCATATGTAAGAGAAGGTACTCACAAATGTTGCTCAACCTGAGGGGAAGCTTGGAGGACAACAAGGTAAATTTTTGAAGCCCCCTCCATTCTATGTTTCATTGACCATTGGGGATAAACTAGTACACAATTGTATGATTGATTGTGGGGCAAGTAGTTCTGTGATGCCCAAGCAAATAGATGATCAGCTGGGACTCCAATATGAAGTCATATCCAAAGGAGTGGTACAACTGGATGGGACAACAGTAATAACAGTTGGGGTAATTAAATATTTGAGCCTCGCTTTGCATGCATGCCCCAATGTCCCTGTTTTGTAAGATGTCTCAGTAATAGATTTACGTCCAGTTTTTGCCCTATTGTTTGTCAAGGAATTTCATAGCTAGAATTGGAGGCTATTTATCTGCTGATTGGTCACACATGTTGTTCTAGACTAGATATGAAACTAAGGCCACAATCAAGTTTGAACCTATTACAAACTTTCACATTGATCCTCATACTCCAAGCCCAATTAATGCCAACTATTCAGCATTTGATCAAGAGGATTATCCAAGCACAGATGAAGCTGACACCCAAATTTGGAAGCATCCCAAATTTGACTCTTGATGAATGGGCAAGCAAGGTACAATGCTTTTGATCCCTACAAGGAAATCGAGGAATCTGAACCAGGAGTTTATTACATGCATGAAGAAAATCAGCCTATTCCTAGCATCACCAAGCCAGACCATAAAGATGAAAATGAGGTATGGCAATTGTTCCTTAATGGATCAAGAAGTAGACAAGGTGCAAGGGGGAGCTATGCTTGTTTCACCTCAAGGCATTAAGTATTATTCAGATTTTAAATTTCAGTTTGCATGTTCTAACGACACTGTTTAATATGAAGCTTTGATACAAGGATTGGCATTGGTCAAGAAAGAGAGGTATCAAAAACTTACAAGTCTTTGGTGATAGTGAGTTGATTGTTAATCAAGTTAAAGGGCAGAATGTTGCCAAAAATGACCTACTCAAGTGTTATAAGAATAGGGTGTGGGACCTCATTGAGGATTTTGAAGGATTTGGTATCAACTCCATCCCTAGGAAGGAAAACCAAGTTGTTGATAGGCTTGCAGTAGTTGGAGCAGCCTTTGATGTTGTGGAGAGTATCAAGGAAGATAAAGTGCAGCCAAACATTCATGTGATTGTAAGGCCATCAATGCCAGACAATAATGTAAGTTGGCAAGTGTTTGAAAGTGATCAGTAAATTATCAATTTCTTGCAAGAAGAAGCTGAGTTCTCAGCCAAAAATTAGGAGAAGTTAGAACAATAGTATGGTGATCAAGTGGTACAGTTGAGAACCAACAAACTGACAAAATTACTTGTCACTCTTGGATTCCATATTTAATCCTAATGATCAATTTAGGAAGGAGAAAGAAAACATACAAGACAAGGGAGAAGATTCAGTGGCCATCTCGGTGGGAGAAGGAAAATCACTTCAAATTGTAAAGTGGCAACCAAGCAAGAACGGTATGATTTCATGCAACTTTGCCAAGAGTTTCTTAGATATATTTGCTTGGAGCTATGAAGACTTGAGATGTTTCAATCCCAAGCTAGCTCAACACACAATTGAATTAGATCCAAGTGCTAAACCCATCAGGGAAAAAACCAAGACTGGTTCAATCCACACATAGAGCCTCTCATGAAGAAGGAATTGAATAAGTTAATAGAGGGCAAGTATCATATTTCCTATCAAGCATTCAAGCTGGGTTGTAAACTTGATTCCAATTAGAAAGAAGAGTGGAGAAATTAGATTGTCTGTAGACTTTAGATATTTGAATAGAGCATCCCTAAAGGATCATTACCCACTTCCTTCTATGGAGCAGATTTTGCAAGTTGTTGCTAGCTCTGAGAGGTTTTCATTGCTAGATGGTTATTCAGGGTATAATCAGATTATGGTAAAGGAGGATGATCAGTTCAAAGTAGCCTTCACCACCAAATGGGGAACCTATACATATAGGAAAATGCCATTTGGGATGTCTAATGCCAGAACTACCTTCCAAAGGGAAATGGATATGGCGTTTAAGGGATTGATCAACAAAATAGTGTTGATATACCTAGATGATATTACTGTATTTTCTAAAAGTGCAGCAGATCACCTCTTTCATTTGAAACAAGTGTTCTAAAGATGTAGAAGATTTGGGGTATCCTTGAATCCCAAAAAACGTATTTTCCTAGCTAATGAAGGAAAGCTCCTAGGCCACATTGTTTCCAAAGAGGGATTAGCAATTGATCCCTCTTTCATTTGAAACAAGAGGGTTGAAGTATTTTCCTAATAAAAAGCTCCTACTTGTTTCCATTACAATTGATCCAAGTCACACTACCATTACAAGAAGGCCCTTCAAAGTTTCTTGGGAAGAATTAATTTTGTTCAAAGGTTTTTTCTAGACTTTGCAGCCCTTTTCAAGCCAATAACTATGATGTTCAAGAAAAGTATGGATTTCAAATGGACAACTGAAGGTAAAGCAAGTTTTGAGGAAATGAAAGAGGCTATCTCACAAGCTCCAACTCTCATTAACCTAGATTTCTCTAAGGATTTTATCCTTAAGAATTTGGAGGTGATGATATAATTTCTGCCATTTTAGTACAGCAGAACAAAGAAAATATAGAGCATCCAATTGCCTTCTTTAGCCAAAGCTTGGAGGACTATGAGGTGAGGTATTCCTTCATTGAGAAGCCTGTTATTGTAGTGATTAGGAGCTTAAAGAAATTTAAGCATCTAGTTTCAAACAACAAGGTTCAACTGCTGGTTTCTCATGTGGGAGTTAAGGACTTCCTCCTCAACAAAGACCTAAATGAAAAACATGTAGGGTGGATTACTCATTTCATGGAGTATGACGTTGAGATAAAAGTCACCAAGATGGTATGAGGAAAAGGATTTTGTGAGCAGCTGGTCTTGAGAAAATAAATGGAAGTAAGTAATGAGAAAGATGTTATTTTGGCGTTACAAGACAACCAAGAACAAAGGGGGTGTTCAAGAAGAGAATGGTGGTATGCTCACTCCTTGCTGGACCCAAGACATAATGCACTTCTTGTAAATAGGCCTATGCCCTCCAGAGATAAACAAAACCAAGAGAAGACACTTCAGATTATAGGCTATTCCATATGCACTTGTTGATGGTGTCTTGTTCAAAAAGGATATCAATGGAGTGTTGCTAAGATGCATTAGGACAAATCAAATTAAGAGAATGTTAGAAGAGTTCCATGGTGGATCAGTTAGGGGTCATTTTTCTGTAATAGTGACAGCCCTCAAGATTATGAAGGTTGGCTATTATTAGCCCAAGGTGTTAGTGATTGTTATGCGTGGATCAAGAGGTGCAAAAATTGTGCATTCTTCACAGGCAAGGAAAGATTAGCAACCCTTCCATTGCACCCAATTTTACTTGACTATCCATTCATGCAATGGGGTTTGGACTTCATTGGATTCATTAACCGAAACTCAAGCCAAGGACACAAGTGGATTCTAACATCAACAGACTACTTCACCAAATGGATTGAGGTGGTGGCACTCAAAGAGGCAAATGACTCCAACATTCTAGACTTCTATGAGAGGATAATAACCAGATTTGGTATACCTACCACTATAATATCTGATGATGCATTGGCATTCATAGGATCAATGGTAACTAAATGGGCTTTTGAGAATGGGATCTATCTAAGCACTTCATCAAATTATTACCCTTAAGGTAATAGCCAAGCTGAGTCTACCAACAAGAACCTATTAAAGATCATCAAGAAGACTCTTGATGAAAATCAGAGCACTTCGCACACTAAACTTAAATCATCCTTATGGGCTGATAGGATAACTCCCAAGAGATCCACCAGTAACTCTTCATTCAGACTTGTTTATGGAAGAGAGGCAATCTTGCCTATGTCACTTGAGTTGCCAACATTGGAACTTATGAAGCAATTGGAATTGTTGGAGTTTGAACCCATGGAGGTTAGATATGCAGAATTGATGGAACTCCAAGAAATCAGAGAGTATGCAGCCCAAACAATGGAGAAAGACCAAGCCTTGATCAAGAGAACCTTTGATAGGAAAGCTAAGGCTAGAACCTTCTAAGTTAGAGATTTAGTGTTGAAATGGGATGCAAACCGAGAAAAGCCAGGAAGACACTCAAATTTTGATGCCATTTGGAGTGGCCCCTACATGGTCACAAAATGTAAGAACAAAAATGCCTTCTAATTGTATACAGTAGATGGTGAATAACTGCAGATTCTAGTCAATGGAATCCTTCTAAAGCATTGCTACTAGAAGGAAAACTCCTCACCTTGTACATATTAGCTTATATTTTCATTCCTCCAAGTGCTTGTGCACATTTTTTTTGTAGCTTAGTTTTACATTTCCCTAAGTGCTTTGGCACAAGATTTGTTGTCCCAAAGATGCATCTTTGCAAGCCATTTTCTAGATCAAGTGATATTCTACTCTCACGATCTTCTTTCTAGAAAATTTCTAATGAGTTGAGAGTACCAAATAGTTAAATTGATGACTCCATGCCTAATGGATTGCTTCAGGCAATTGGTCACTTCATCAGCAGGTAGATCACCCCTCTGAGTCGCCAAAATTGTTATTCTAAATAAGACCCTTGCTTATTTTGAGTAACTTTCTTTCATTCCTTCCTTTCTTGTGCCTCATTCAAATTTTTCCACTTTTCAGGAACTCAAAATTATCTAGAAATGGATTCATTAGATAGATAATTTTCTCACCTTTCCAGAAAGGTAAATTTTTCTTCTAACTCCATTTATTTTGTAAGTTATGCCTCAGCGGAGTTTTTGAGGGAAATTTTCCCTAGGAAGGTCCGCAGGGAATGAGGAGGTGCAACATGGAGGTGGAATGGTGGGTTAGTGGAGGTAAGTTGAAATTTTTTCCAAGGAAGCGGTGGGGGCACAAAGGAAAAAAATTTCTCGCGGGTCTGCGGAGAAAGAAATGGCTTGAGGCCCGCGTGAATGAGGAGGCACCATGTGCCGGCGGAGGTCGGACCGGTAGAGGTAAGTTAAGAAAATTTCCAAAAAATGGTGCAATAAAAATTTTGGCCCATGACCCCGCATGAATAAGAGTGTGACACGTGTACATGAGGTTGGTGGGAGTTAGAGTGGTGGAGCAAATTTTGGATTTTTGCCAAAATAGTAAAATGGCACAAAGGAAAGAATTGGCCTGCAGGCCCGCCGAGGGGGAAATGGACGTTTTGTTTTAAACCCCATGGACTAATAAGAAGATGCCACATGTCTTATTCGCAATAGAGGTCGGTGGCACAGGGAGAATTTGGAAATTTCACCAAAGTGGTTTGTAGCACAAAGGAAAAATTTGGAGTGCATGCCCGTAGCTAATTGGATGGAGACACGTGTCCCAGAGCTGTGGGGCGCGGGAGGAATTTTTAGATTTTTTTTCCAAAATTTAAATAAGCATAACATGGCTATTTGAACCCATAGACCAATAGGAATGCGCCACGTGGTAGTGGAGTGGTAGGTGCAGAGATTTTTGGGGAATTTTTCCCAAATTCAAAAAAGGGGAAAAATTTTAGGTTTCAGCCCGCCGACCTGATTTTTGCCCTAAATCTTCAGAAGGGCATATCTTTCGATCCAGAGCACGGTTTTTCTCAATTTTGGTGTCATTGGAAAGCTATTGAATTCCTCTACATGATGGAATCTTCAATTTATTTTTTTGGTGGATTTTAGTGAGAGAAAAATGAAAAAACACGTTTTGGTATGGGGAAAATAATATAACTGACATTCAACCACCATTTTTAATGCAGTATGGCTTCCATTCTTCTCTAGCATGGTCGCAAATATTGGGGAATGAACTTTTAAGGGTACCCATGCTATTTTTATGGATTTGGTTTGTGGTTGAACCATTCATTTCATTTTTCCCGCAATTCTCCTTCCTGAACTCGGGTTTTCATTGTTGAAAGCCAGATTTGGCTCATTTGTAAAGGGTTGGACCTTTTTTTGTTCTACAGGCTCCCTCCTTCACCATAGCAAGTGAATTTGTGGAATATCAGATATTTTGAGGGACTATAACATGTTTTCTACCTCTGGGTTGTTGTAATGCACTATTTTTAAAAAATGGTAATGACAATGCAAGTTTTATGAATGAATTTTCAATCCTTTCTTGTGTTGTTTGCTCTATCTTGATCCTTCATTATAATTTTAGAAATTTGTGCATGATTTTTGTTGTATTTTTATAATCTGTGTCAATCTACAGAGATAGATGTTCACCACTCCTTTGGTGTATCAGCTTTTTAGTTTAGTTTTATCTTATTTCCTCTCTTCTATCCTTGTCTCCTTGGTAGAAAAGAGTAGGATTTTGAGTTAAACCTCTACAAATTTCATGCATACATATGATCAGAGGAGTAGAGGAACTAACCTTTAATCTAGAGAGTTTTTTCCTATTTTTGCAAGTCCCACACTTGGGGAAAATATTCCATGTTGTGCAATCACACTGGATGCCCATTATCAAACTAGAAATCTAAGAAAACATCCAAGGGTGCTGTGAATTTGCACTAACAATAAATTTGTAAGAAATTTAAGAATAAAATCTACAACTATAATAATTTACAAGTAATCTGATTCCAAATACGGTATCTGAGACATGTAGGCAATTTCTTCTAGTAAAATTGCATTCTTATAAACAAATTCAATCTTGGTTGCTTCATAGATAACAACAGAGGGTCTTTCTTCATCTCTATAAAGTTCCCTTTTCATAAATAGTCTGAAAAGTAACTGTTGGGAGAAGACATAACTCAAGACTTGTTTTGCACAAACATTATCCTCCAGTAGAAAGAAAATTCTCTAGCAGAAAGTCCTAGGAGTTAAGTGGTGACATCATCAAAGATAGTTTCATTTTATAATTCTCCGGTGTTGTATTGAAGTTCAATATTTAAAACATATTTGTACTTGCAATAATTTAATTCCAAACTACATTTGGGATAGTTCTAAGTGTATTTTGACATCTAAACCTCTTTTTCTGCAATGTTTCCCTGATACCATACAAGGGCAGGCCATCTAGTAGAAGAATTCAATCCCAATTTTTGTAACTATGTATTTGATTGCACAAAATATATGTGTGATATTGGATGTCAACATTTCATGAAATGCAAAAATGTGCATCTTGTAAGGAAAAAAGAGTATCGGTGTATTCTTCTTTGAAAGTGATTTTTTATGTGTACAAAACCCACCTTCACGAAACCATTCTTTCAACATTTTTGTCTTGATTATGTCAGAATCAATAAAAAGTCGTGTCACACCAATTGTGTCTATTGTATCAACATTCCAAGTAGTCTTCCATCCAAATTTTATCGTAAGGAAAACCAAATACCTTCATCACATTGCTCTTGCAATTATCCCCCTTCAACCTAACAATTAAATCCCCAAAGCATGACATCAAAATTGTAGAATAACATGTCAAAAAGATGAAAAGTTTGCTTGTTTATCTTAGTTGCATATTTTTTCCAAATCATAGACATACACAAAACTAAAGAGAGCAAACCAACCACATCATCTATTCAGGAGGGGGGAAGATTTGCAATCTCCCGTAGTTTCCTAAATTGAAAAACTTCATTGTAATGGAAGTTGAACTAGATGGGAAGTCGGTAGCTGTTATCCAAAATTTCCCATTTCAGTTATTTTGATAACTTACACTGATTATTTGGACTTGGACAAGGGTAAAATTGAGTAAAAATGGAGAAATAAATTGTTCTAAGGCCTTCTCTCCTCTTTTCATAATCCCTTAGTTCCATACATAGCCAAAAAATGAAGAAAAATTGAAGAAAATTGTAATTCTGTAGTATATTTTGGGTTTTTTGTGTTCAGGACAAATAGTTCCCCAGGGTCAAGAGTTCTCCGCAAGGTTCTAGTTTCTGCAATACAAGGAAATTTGGAGAATCTCAGTGTAATACAAAATTTTGGGTGTCATACAGAACTAAGAAAAAACTATGTTTATCTCTAAGTTCTCCAAATTATTTCACGGGCAGCAAAGTAAGAGTTTGGGGGTCAATATAGTGTTTATTGTAGGCAAGAGGTGTCTTGCAAAAACCTAGGGGTCGGATCGAACAAGCTCCCTAGGAACAAAAGTTCGTTGTGGAGTTTTTTGACATAAAAATATAAGTATCGAATGTAATGTAGGTGGGGATGAAGAAAATGGAACATGAGGAATGATTTCCTCAATATTTTTGGTTCCCTGCAAGGTAGGTCGACTTGAAGAACAAAGCAAGTGGGAGCGAGAAGTCAATGTTGCAGGTAATCATGTTGCTGATGGAACGTAATGCAAAATAACCAAGTGTGGGTGGAATAATTCCTAAAAGGAATGAGTTACCCAAAATGATGTATGGCTTGATGAATAAAGAATGAGGTGAACAAGGTTGTAGGGATTTGTTGCGAAGGCAGAAGGTTGTGAAAGAACCGAGCTTGGGTGGACTAGTTCCTAAGTTCCACCCGACACCTGATTACCTGACTATCAACCGAACGAGAGTAATGTGGGCAAGGTGGATGAAAATGGCACAAGTGGAAAGGTTACCTATTACCCTCAGTTATTTTCACCACCATTTCACCCACAAGCAAAAGGGCGAAAATAGTTAATTATGGAATGTAGAAGTGCTTAGAGAACTCATGTTCCTCCTTGAGACCATAAGATCTGCATGGACATAACTTTCACCTAGGTGCTCCAAATTTGTTAAAAATGGTACTGTTGGAAATTTAGTTTTATCCTCTTCATCATGGTAACTAAAAATATTAATTTAGGTAAGATTACGTGGGATTAAAAACATGAAAATGTTCTGTTGTCTTGTGTTTTTGCATGGGAAACATTCACCTGAAAATAAGTCAACTATACCCCTAGTGTCAAATTGTTTAGCCCCTAGATCGACCTATCCCTCAATTTCAAGTCTATTCTTGTCCTCTAAGGGTCTATCTTTGATTTCATTAGTTCCCCCCTAGGTGATTTAGGAATAAGAAAATTTATTCAAGTATGTTGGAGTAGTGGTTTTCAAGGCAAGTTTGCAACAAACTTAGAAAGGGCTCCCATAATCATTTATAAAACATGCATATCATAACCAAAGTTTTAAAAGAGGCTCATTTTAATTGTAGGGGTGAATCTAGGATCCAAGAACACTAAGGCACTGATTTAGGAAAAATTGGAGAAGTTTTAGGCATTTAGGAGCCATATCACTGAAAACAGGTTTTTTGGCCTAAAGGAGCTTGCACAGAACACAACACCTGATCTTTAAGGAAGGATTTCGGGAGCTCTAGAATGAGCTGAGGTCCAAACATATATCATGGTTTTGGCGATAAAATTTTTTAGGGAAAAAAATTATGGGTTCCTTTCCAATTCTCTGGGAGTCTAAGTCCCTCCACTTAACCGATGCAACTTCCGTATATGCATGCGCGATTGAAAGTGAGTTTTCTCCGAGTGGCCTTATGGCTAGGGATCCAATAAGAGAACTCAAATGACCCTACAGAAAATATAGAAATATATTTCAAGAAAAAACTTTGTCTGAAGAGTGGGAAAAGGGAATGAGAAATGAGATGGGAGAACTAATGTTCCAGGTAGAAAATCAAATTCCTGCACACACTAGTTAGAAATTTCAACACATACATTTATGGTAAGAAAAAAATCTGTAAAAAGAAACAAGAAAAAATATTTTTTATTAATCACAAAGTATCAAGAAACCCCTTAGCCAAATAAATATAAAATCTCCTTCTTCTTGTATTGATTTCTTAAAAAAAAGTTTTACATAGTGTGGGAATGGAGGAAAACTAGTGAGGGGGAAGATGGAAGAAAATGGCTATCTCCTTTCTTATCTTAAATTACAATACACTATTGAGTTTACAAAATCAATCACCAACACTTTGAAATGGGAATAGCTTTACAATTTATAGAATGATATATGACTCTTCATCTACCCCCCAATGATGACCTTTTCGTATGTCCTCGCATAACTTAAAACTTTTCAATTTCCTAGGAAAATTTTAAGTCTCTTTTTATAACATAAAGGTGACTTATTACATTAGGAATATTAATACATATGAAAAAGTGTAACCCCAATGAAAAATTAGAACATTGAGAAGAGATAGAAAGTTGAGGGAAGAGGAGAGTTAAAGAGCAAGAGAAGAAGAAGAGGATATGTCATTCCCAATGAATTCCATTGATCCTCATTGATGGAAAGCTCAATGCAATGAAAATTTGAATCTTCAAACTCATGTGAAATTCCTTCCAATTGGCTCACAGATGCTTTAGAATGAGTGTTTAAAAACAATTTGGAATGGTTCTGTCGATGACTGTAGCTTCCACCCTACACAAGATACTCCTGCAACTCGAGCTAGGAAGTGATTTTCAAGAGACATTGTTGAATTCCCAGAGATGAGCCTCAAATTCACTATGATAAAATTCCATGGAAGATCTAGAATGATGGTGTTGACCTGAATGATCATCCCTCTATGTCCCATTGTGCCAAACTTTCCCTTTGAGAATGACCAACTATTTTTAGTAAGTACAGATGGGGCAACTTACTATTTTTAGTAAGTGTCATAGTTAGCTTTTCCCAACTTTAACCGGATATGATAGCTTGAATAATTTCTCCTTACTATGTTCCTCTCACTTTTTGGACCAACTAGATATTTGTAGCAGGAGCTTATAGAACCACTTACTATTTTTAGCAAGTGTCAATTGTGAGCCGAGATGACCTTTTTGATGACTTTTCTTGTGATACTCCCTATGTGTTCACTTCCTTCTTCATATCCTTTTTAAATGGTGGCTTCCCCAAAGTAATAGAACCTTATGTAGGAAGCCATGCTATTTGTAGTAAGTGCACCATAGATGTCAGATTGCAAAAAAACATGTTTTGAAAATCTAGGTCTTATTTCGGGATTCCACGCTTCGTATTTTGAGTAATTCCTTCATATGAGCAAGTAGTAAAATGATATTTTCATCAGTGGGGGAAGAATACTGAAAAAAAAAATATCCCACCATATCCCTAAAAAATAGGTACTTCATGGCATGAAAACTATTTTACATGAAACTAGTGTTTTCAACGATCGTTCCCTCCAATGTTTTCATGATTTCATCCATTGGAACCCTGAGAAGTGAAGAAGTAGCTCACTTATTTTTTCACGGATGTTCTTCATATAACAGGCTAGAAATTTGAAGAAAAATCATTCCTCTGTATCCCTAAAAAATAGGGACTTCATGGTGCAAAAAATAGTTCATGCGAAACTAGATTTTTTAAAGATAATTCCCTCTAATTTTTGTGCAATTTCACCAACTAGAACCTTGGGAAGTGGAGAGGTAGCTCATTGATGTTTTCCACTACTGTGTCATGGTGACTATTAATGGAGCTTGAAATTTTTAGGTATGGTTTCAGCCTTCATTTGTGATGAAATCAACTCCATTCCGATAGGTTTTTGCTTCTTGTCTCTCTGGTGAAATTTCTCTTCGATCCGGTTGCCAGTTTGACGGGAAATTGAGATTTGTTCTTTGTGGAGCCAGAAGTGAAATTTATTCATTGTGATAATTCCTTGTTGTGAATGGGAGGTTTGAAGGTGTTTTTTTAATTAAATTTGAGAGTGAACAACTCAGCAACAAATGGTTATTCATTTTGTGTACTAGCTTGCAAGATATGTTCGAATCTTCATCTCACGACAATGGAGGTTTATGAAAAATTCCTTCGCTCTTCTCTTTCATTCTTCATTCCTCTAGCTCTATCGATCAATATTTTCTTTAAAACTTATGAATATTCATGGAGTGGAAGGTTTTTTTCTATGTCGTAGCTTGTTTGGAGCAACTATGGTGGACTGAGGTGTTCTCTACAACTTTTCTTCTGGCAGTGAGAAGCGGCAAATAGTTAGAAAAAATTTCAAATTTTTGAGATTGAGTTGGGAAAATTTTCATTTCCCTAACATGCCTCACCTCAAAGGGACATGAGATACATCAAATTCCATGGTGAGAAAGGCTACAACACATGGCGGAGATCTGACGGCATGGAATGAAGGCTAAAAAATCAGCTTTAAAGCACTGAGGAGCTGGAAGTTGGTCATATGGGTGACGAGAAGTATCCTTAGGGGCTGGGTTAATTTTTCCATGTTTCATATCCCTGACATAAAAGGGATGTGAGGGACATAAAATTCCATGGCACTTAAGGTGATGACATGTGGTAGCAATCTGATGGTTGAGGCTTTGAGCTCCTGCAAGCACCTGAGGGTTGATCCGGTGATCTTGGAGGTCTTATCAGGGCTACGTGAATTTTTCCATGTGTGATTTCCCTGAATTTTATGGATGTGAGGAAAAAAAAATCTTGCCATGCTGCTGGATCTGACACGTGTCCTCCCAGAATTTGACTAACTTTTGAACTCACTCTAAGAGGACAACTTGAAACGACGATAACTTGAGCTTCCGATGGAATTTTTCAGTAAAATGTTATATGATCCTAACTAGAAATGACCTTTTAAATCTAAGTGTGGGGGTTTCAGGTATTTTATGTCTCCATTTGATCCCTGAAAATCAAATTTTTGATTTGATACTCCACCTGTACATGAGAAAACCCGCTTGCAGACCTAATGCACGAAAGTGTTATGAAAATAATAATTTTACCATCTTGTAGGTATTGGAATTCCATTTCTGATTTATTTTTTCCCTAACCCTATCTAGAGCTCCCAGAATCACCTTTAGAAGCTCAACACCTATTTTGACCTATGCACTGCCTAGGCTTATGAACCGTGTTTTTTTATCAAACTACTCCAAATTCTTCAAATCTTTCCTGAATCTTTCAAAATCAATTCCATGATGTTTCTAAGATTTCAATTCACCTCTAAATTGGATTTGGCTCCTCCTTTCCACTTCAGGAGGTTTCTCTAGTCCCGAGAAGGCTAGTGATAGTCCTTCCCCACACTACCCAGATATAGCATTTTTCAAGAAATCCTAAAATCACCTAGGGGGTTGAATTGAATTTCCTAATTCACTTATGGGATGTTTTAACATCAACTGGTAGGTAATTAGAACTAACTGGGTAGACCTGGGGTGCCTCGAAATGATAAAACATGAAAATTTTGGTACAGGGGTATCATTGTCATGCTTAGAAATTGTCAATTTCCCTATTGCACATTTACACGAAAACACATGTGAAATATATTTCAGCTCCCCAAATGGTGGAAAAAATAGATCATCTTCAAGCAATATGTGTTTCTCAGGCCAACTCATTCTTTCCATTTACATTAAGAAATATCAAGAAAAAAGGATCTTTTTGAGGGTGTTTCAGTCAAAATCAAGTCTTAAGACCCTCACCATTCTTCTTAAAAGTTCATTTTCATAAAACGTCATATATGGAAGCATGCAAAAAACTCATCCGGGAGCTCAAGTTATGACCTTCACAAGTTGGATTACAAGGTATGCTTTTTGGTACTTAACCATTTTCACACCTAGAAATGTGTCAAGCTTAGGTTTAGAAGAAATTTCATGTCCCTAATTAAATTTACTAAATGGAGATGAGGTGAAAAAAATTGCGCCCTCCCACCATTTACCCTTCTGGTCACCCATATGACCCGATGCTCACCTTCTAGCCCCCTTTGACTGGTTTGACTTGCTCACCTACCTACCCCTACATGTGTGACACTTGTCATTCCCACAGAAAGGTGCATTTTATTGCACCTATTTTCCTCTTTCCAAAGGTACATAAGGTGCACAAAAATGTGCCCCACCTCTTTTTTCCTCTTGGACTCACATACAACCATCTCTCGTCCCCCAGGTACTCTAGTTTAGCCCCCTCCTCCACTTGCACAACAATAATCATTTACCACTTTTCCTCATGAGTGAAAGGTGATTTTTCATGTCCCTATTTCACCTTTCAAAATGCACATGAGGTGAAGAAAAATGTGCCCTACCTATCTCCTTCCATTGCCAAAGTTACAAATACCGAAGGAGATAGCCATTTTTCTCATTCTCACCCCCCACATCCTCCACATGCTGCCAATTTTTTTCCAGAGATCTCTCCACCATTTTTTCTTTAAAAAACAAGATTCTTCATGCTACATGATCTGAAAAGAAATAAAAACATAAAAAAAAGGATTCATGAAGAGAAAAAATGAAGAAATCTCGCTAGAAAAACCGTAACTTTGTGAAGGAGATCTGATCATATCTCACAAACTACTAAATAGATTGAGATGTCATTTTTTGAAAAAATCTATTTTCCTAAGAACCTTGAATATGCTAAATGAATTTATCACATGCATTGGATGGATTTTTCATAGTAATGAAACCCCAAGTTTCCTGTGGCAAAAATTTATAAGTTTAAAATCTCTTAATCCGACATCTGGTTTGGCTTGAAATTTTGGAAGTGCATTGTAGAGTAAAAACCCAAATTGGGAAAGTTAGTTTTGTCACAAACCAACACCCAAAAACCCACTTTCCAAAAATTTTAATCCTTTATACATGGTAACTTGCTATTTTTTTTTATTCATCACTAGAAATGATTGGTATAAAGACATTGTGCACCAAGGACATTTGGAGGTTTGGAGTGATTGATAAGTATCGAAAGTGGTAAAAAATGGCCACTTATGAAAAATAGTAAGTTTCCTACATTTTCACTTTCCATTATGATTATGTCACATAAGAAAGCAACCTAGGTGGATTAGTACACACATGGGTGATCTAGAAATCTAATCTCACTGATGCAGCCAAAAAGGGTGGAAATTTCCACTTACTAAAAATAGTAGATTCACTCTGTAAGTGTGGAAAGTACCATGTCAACGCCCGATGAGACATTCTCATGGATTCTGGAAATGATCAATAGTGAGCCAAGAATAACGCAATAGGTGGTCATACTAAGTCTTGAAGAGATCTCAAAGATATGAAAGCCCAAACAAATGAAGAAAGCTTAGACTACATTTCGTTACTTCAGTGGAACCTCAGGTAATTTGTATCGTGAAATTGCCAGACCAAAAGTTGAAAATTCTATTGAGGAAATGACACCTTTAAATTATGAGATGACCCACCTTGCATTGGACCAAGCTTCATATTAGGGTGACTCTCACCTATTCCAGGAATCCGCCTCTCGCCTCCTTTACCAAAATAAATAATACAGGAAAACCATTGTACAATTGGAGGAACAGGTAAAAATTATCAATACCTACATTTGACCCTTCTCGAGACCTAAATCAACCACTTCCCTTCTTATCAAAGGAATTCTTCCAATAATTAGTGTTTACCTCAAGGAAATAATAAAATTCCAAAGCTATATGGTGTGAAGGAAAGCTAACGAGATATGGGTTGAGAAAATCATTGATTGAGGAAAAACATTATTTCTAGAAATCATCTCTCTCATCAAATATGCTCTTACAACCTTGTCAGATGTGGACAAAGAAAAGGGGGAGTTTGAAAAATAAGATGATCTCTTAGAGAATATGTTCCCACCAGTTTCCGAGATGATTTCCTTTGATTCTCACACTCTCTTGAACAAGAGTTTGTTTGCATCTATCAATGAGAACCTGTCTCAAGTTTGGATCCACATCATGGATGTGAGATATAAAATGCTCAAAAATGTCACCACTGAGTTGGATTTACATGGGAAACATTATTTCTGGATCTTGGAAGAGATATATCACTATGTTCAAATATTATAGTTCCCTTCACTCGTCAAAGACTCATCATCAAAATATCACATCATTTTATTCAAGGAATTGGTCACAATAAAATCATGTGACTCTCTTTCCTTCAATGAAAATAATTTAGAGTCCATAGATAGTATTATAAGTCACCTTGCTATAATTGAAACGAACCATGAATTATAGCTGAGTTAGTACAAAATGATCAGGGATAATCCAAGAACATGGATCAAGGTGTTAAGTTGCATACGCATTCCAAAGGAGGATAAGTTGGCAACCATAATATCTCAATTCAAAAAAGAATTTAAGGTACAAGTACCCAATCCAAAGGGCCCTCATCAGGAGGTATAATTTGCAAACTTCCTTGAAGAGGAATCTGCTTCATCAAAAATATGATTCTCCTCTCTCCTACTATTTTTCCACTTCTCTTTTCTCTCTCCTTTCTAATTCTTCATTGGGCTAAATCATTGTATTTTGTCATATTGGATTAAGTGACCTATTTTAAAATTATAAAATTATTTTCTTAAAATTATAAGAAAAATACTTTAATTATGGAAAATGAAAGGTCATAAGTGGAATAGGAATACGAAGAGTCATGTGAGGGAGGTGAAAGAATAATTTAGATTGTTATAAATTGGGATGGTTTCTCCATTCCAAGGGATTCTAGATTTTGAATAATTTCTACTCTATAGAAATTTCATATTGTATTTGTTGAACTTTGTGTCAATGGACATGAAATAAAGATCTACATTTATTTTATTTCCCTTTCTCATGTTTTCTTCTACTTCTCTCATTATACAACTTTGTGAATGTCAATGAATAGGAAAATACTTTGTTGCTTTTCTTGATTAGGATAATTCTGAACTTTGTGTTCATGGTCTCATCTTGTCTTGATATGTGTGCAACAAATTTGTTCTTATTCCATATTGAATGTTGGACTAATCTGGTTAGTGGGTGTGAACTCTACAATTCTACTCACGACAATAACTTTCCTTTCCTAATTTCCCTCCTCCTCCCTACATCATTGTAATTTCCTCCCTTGTACCCCCATACAAGCATTTTATCATACGTTTAGTGGAGTGTTCGTGTGTGATCCCCATCCTGTTTTGCCATCCCACATAATTTATATTAGGATTAGATTAATAACATTTAATCATGGGAGATGTACCATTAAGTGTAGAGGGGCGTAGCCCCATGAGCATTGGTGGAGACACCTAATTTTCCATATCAAAAAAATTTCTCACGAAAAAAATTTGGTGACTCTGTTGGGGAGATATTTTCCCAAGTTCACCCAGAAAAGGATCTCTACCCAAAAAATACAATATATATATATATATATATATATATATATATATATATATATATATATATATATATATTGTAGTGCCCACTTCCCTTTGACACCTTTTGATGCTTATGTTGATACTGTTGATTTCATTCTAGACATTACTATGTTTTGATTTAGTATGTTGTTAGACATTGGATTATGGATTATTGCGGATTTTTATTTGATTACGATGCATGATGATCACTAGAGACACCTTATATGAAGATGATGATATATTATTTGACATGGATGTTTTATGGATATTGCTTAGACATGTGATTTTGGATATTATGAATAGATCTAGAAAATGAATATTTTAAGATACTGATATAGTTATGGATTAAAAATACAAATGATGTAGTTGTTATTTTGATATTGTTGTGATTCAATATATATTTGATTTAGTGATTCTATTTGTATCATATTGGATGTTCTGGTATGGCCACGAGACCTAAGGAGGTATTTGTATTTTTGCAGGTTAAAAATATCACAACAAAACATCAAGGATCAAAGACCAACGAAAATAGAATTCTAGGTGAATTCGACAAGGTCACCATGGCAACTTGTTTTATTGTGTTGTGTGTTGTTTTGTTAGAGATTCCCATGGGGGAATCATCTTTATATGTGACCATGGGTTGTGTATTTTTGTTGATATGGTTAATGTTTATTTATTGTTGTATTTATTTTATTTGTAATGTGTTCTCTTCTTTTAATTAATTAATTGTGATAGATTAATGTGAGAAGATCATATGTTTAAAATTTAAATAAATAAAATTGGGATATGGAAAGTAATTATTAGAGTTGTTGGCTATTTGTAGTTAATTTGTAAGGGATTTGTAAGATGTGTAAAAGCTTGTGTAAGTCAGATTTTGGAATAAGAAATACTCCACCTCCATGGAAATTCGAATTTGACCTTTGAGGCTATTTTAGGAGGCTTGTGGGACAAGTAAAACTTGTCCCATGCCTCTAAATTTATATTATCAACCATACTTATGGTTGGGGAAGAGATTTGTGACTTTTTATAATGCATTTTATTCATCTTGTGCATGTTTTTAATTGCATGTTCTTACATTTTAATTAATGGATGTCCCTTGAGGTGTGGGTTATTTTGAAGTGTGCAAGTAACTTGTCATTCTTCACCCACCTCTTTATTAAGCCTTGGAGTTTGGATTTTGTCTTTTGTGTTGATTTGAGAGGATGTTTGATTTGGCATCCTACATGGATCCACATCATCCTCTTCTTTTTTTGGGGTTATTGAACCTTTTTGCATTCTTCATTGGGGGCGTATTTTCTTGTGGGAGCTCTGGTTTTTGAAGAAATTTTTGGAGATAGCTTTGCGTGCTTGGGAGCTTGATGTTTTGGGTTGTTTTTGGCATTTGAAGTTGTTTTTTAGAGACCAAATAACCATGGAGAGGTAGGAATTTAAATCTCTTTTATTTATGTTATTTTCTTGTGGTTTTGTGTGGAAAATGCATGTTTTGTTTTATTTGTCGGCTTGTTGGGTAGACTGCCTTAGGGAAGGTGTAGGAGAAGGCTATGGGGAATTATTGTCAGGGGGCATAAGGAAATGCCCTTGGAATCAGAGTTTTGTGGAGGGAGTTTGGGTTTGGGATCTACCTTAGAAAAGAAATAGCTTGCATTTCTTACTTTGTGGGGGGCATAAGGAGGGATTTTGTGGGGGGCATAAGGAAATGTGTGTGTGATGAATTAATTGGCGGTTTTTTTTGGTGGATGCCCAATTCCCAATTGGAATGGATAAGTAGCTTCCACCATAGGCCTTGCTCCTTTGGCTTGCAAGATCAAGCCTGAGTTCTTCTTTGATGTGTTTCTAATTGCAGTTGTGAGCTGCTGTTTGTTTTGTGTTGCTTTGTGTTGTAAAAAGAAATGTTTGTGTGAAGGAATGTTGTGTTGTGGAAGACATTTGTTTCCACGGTTGGATTGCATATTTTATTGTATCTTGGTTGGGGCTCGAGGGCCAATGATAAAGGAAGGATTCTCATTTCATTGGATGTCTTTGTTGGGTGGAGAGAGTTGCCTTTCCCTCTATTTTTGTTGTGATCTAGTTAGAAGATGAAGAAAACTAGTGTGTTGCTATTTTGGAGCAAAAGGATTGTACAGTTTGATAGTCCCTTCTTATGAGCAAGTTTATTGTAATCCTTCCCACTTTGAAGTGGATGATTTCTATAATTATTGTGAATGAGAAGTTGCTTGCATTGATGAGGAAAGTTTGAAAGTAAAATGTGAAATGTAAAGAATTATATTCCCTTCTTTGTTTTGAAAAAGGAATGTGAAAAAGTGTTGTATATTTTGTAAACTGTATTTGAAACCAAATGAAAATTCTATTAATTGCATTCATGCATTGAATGATTTAAAGATGTTTCTCTCTCTTTTTTTAAATTAATAAAGGAATTGCAAGTTCATCTCTTATTCACATTGTTGTAATTGAAATGGGAATATCAAATGGTGATTGAATTACTATTGTGAATGGAATCTTTGTTTAATTGCAAAGGAAAGAAAATACGCATGAGAGAATTATATTTCTTGTCTTCTTTTGAAATATATCAAATTGGGAAATCAGGTTTTAAAAATCTCATTTGGGAATAATTTGTTAGAAACAACTAAGTGCAATGGACTAGTTCAGGAACTATATACACATATAAATGATAAAATTGATATACAAACTTAAAAGAGAAATATCACTGTTATAAACTTTATACTTGCAATTCATTTTAATAAAAAAATAAAAGTTCAAACCTACACACATTAATTAACTTGGAGATGTCAAAATTTAGTATGCTGGTTCACAAATGAACCAAAATTGACAAAGAAAACTCAAGAAAACAACTTAACCATTACTAATTTGAATACAATCCCTTTAACAGTCATTTTTCTATCATTTGTTGGAAAATATAATTTTGAATCAATTGAACAAATCAACTTCTCTAAAACACTTTAAACCCTCCCTAGATAAATTCTCCATGTCTATTAAACATGTTGAGTGAAGGAGGAAATTGAATTTAATCAAAAATGAAAGTTGGAAATTACCAGCTTGCAAATTAAAATCTTGCATATCATTTTTGTAAATTTGAACCATTAAAATTAATCAAAAAGTAAATTTTATGTTTTATGTGCAAAGAGGGCATCGATAGATTTCCAAAAATTCCTCGTTTTCCCAAATATGAGCTTCGAATCAAAAGTTATGGCCATTTGAAGTTTTACTTCAATTTGGCATTAAAAAAAAAAACATAATTAAATCTAACTGTTAAAAATTTAATTTTTAACTTTGGAAAAATTTCCAAAAAAATTCCACGGACCCCACCATCCTGTAACCAATCAAGATCCACCACGTGGCACCTTGGGGGGTAGACCAAATTTAAACTTATCTTTTTGAAAATTTTACCTTGGGAAAATTTTCCCATTTTTTCCCACATCCCCGTCGGCCTGTAGCCAATCAGTTACTGACCGTGGCATGGTGGAAGGGCAGACCCTTTTTGAACTTAAATTTTTTTTTGGACCTTGAAATTTTTTTTCCAATTTTTCCCCGCATCCCCGCTAACCCACAACCAATCACATGCTTACATGTGGTGGCCTTAGACTCGACGGAGGCACGAAACTTCTTTTGACTTTGAACTTTTCATTTTTTTTTTAAATCGTAAATCCCTGAGCACTTTGAAATCCCATGGACCCACGCCCAATAGGGTTACGACATGTGGCACCCTTTCTTCCTTCGATGGAGGCATGCATGACATTTCTCCCTAGCGCATTTAATGCTAAAATCCTAAATCTTCCGCCACTCCCACCCATTCATTTTCCTTGCGGCAATCCCTTAGTGACATGTTGCATCACGGTGTTAGCATTTGCATAGACCAATTCAATTCCCTTGCACTTTTTGGTGAAAGAGACTTAAAGTCTCAACCAGCTCCGTCGGCCCACCATTTCTCCCAACCAACCAGGGAGCGACACGTGTCTCCCTCACTAGGCTCGTGGGTGCGCAAAGGTGATTTGAATTTTTGTGCCAAAGGAAGGAAAATGCGTTAAGTTTTTCCCTACCCCACCGACCCACGCATGGGGAAAATTTTCCTCCCTAAGCCCACAGACTATTCTTTGGGAAAATTTCTCCACTAAAGCCCACCGGCTCATATCTTGTAAAATATAAGGAGTTAGGAGGACTTATTTATATCACCAGAAAGGTGAGAAAATTTCCTATCCAATGGGAATGATTTAGGGAAATTTTAGAAGCATTAAGTATGAGAAAAATCCTGTTGAAACTCTGAGGCTGCTAGAGAGTAGGCATGGGGGTAAATTACTCCTTGAACCTAACTAAAACATATAACACTAAAATTTGAACCTGGTGAACTTGTTATTAGTTAATGAAGGGAACATATGTTGTGGTACATTGGTCTTGTTCTGGAACCTATTAGTTAAAATTGATGTCTTGTAATCTGGTTGTAGACACTTCAATTAAAACAAAATTATTCCATAATTTTATAGCTAACCGTAGGTTGTTTCTTGTGTCTCAAGTGGTTGTTTAAATGGGCACTACATATATATATATATATATATATATATATATATATGTATGTATATATATGTATGTATGTATATATATATATATGTATATATATATGTATATATGTATATATGTATATATACATATATACATATATACATATATATATATATATATATATACATACATATATATATATGTATATATGTATATATGTATATATACATATATACATATATACATACATATATATATATATATATATATATATATATATATTCAATTAAAAATCAGATTTTAAAAGAAAATCATCTTTGAATGAAACTCCTTCAAGAAACAACTCCCTGTCACGTTCATTTCCCACATCATAATGAAGAAATTTACAAATTGGAGTGATTCACAAATGAGTGACAATGAATAAGAAGAATAAGATCATGACCAAGAAAAGGATATTATTGATCAAACACGGTTTTGGACTGATTCTTAAAAGAAGGGAATTCAAAAACAACATAATGGTGTCCTTCTTCAAGCAATTACATGTCAATAAAGATCAAAGAAAGATGAGGTAGAATTAAGAAGATTTCTTCTTATGAAGAAAATTTCATCAAATCGATAAGAGATTTATTAAAGGAAAGAAAATGGAAATTGTTGCAGCCAAAAATCAAGAATGCTAGAGATTGATGAAAAATATGTAAGGAAGGTACAAGGCATTATATGAAACCCATGGAGGCGAATATTTCGTTGAAGGTAATACATTGAATCTCGCACAACTAAATGAAAACCGCGGGGCAATGTCTTTCATCACACTCCCTTGGGATGTTTTCATTGCATATAGAAATAATGAGATGGAATCATTGAAAATTGAGGACCTTCAATGAGTCATGATAATTTCACAAGGAGATTCTAGTCCACAAACCTACCTCAAAGTAATAAAATATGCTGAGGATCTACAAGAAATGTATGAGCAACTTGAAATACTCCATAGAGAAGAAAAAGAAAAGGAGATTTTTCCTATGGAGGATGATGGTGTAGTATCAACTGAAGAGGAATCCTCCAAACTCACGAAACTGAATACAAAATTAAGAACATTGTCCTTCTTCCACTCTCTAGATGAATTTATTGTATACGGTGATGAAGAAATGAAAATCATAAATATAGAATATGTGGAAAGGCTTCAGAGCATAATAGAAGGAAATTTTTATCCATGTTGGCGAGAAAAGTTTTTGGGGACAAATTGGTGGTTATCTTACTAATGCTCTCAAAGTCTATGTCACTCTACTTAACCGTTGCAGCTACCATATGTGCATGTGCAAATAAAAATGAGTTTTATCTTGGAAGGCCCTACGGCCAGGTATCCAATAGGGACACTCCACTGACCCTATAATAAGAGCTTGCATATATCTGTAAGGGAAGAATATGCTAGGAGAGTGGGAAAGGGAGTGATAAAATTAGAAAAGATAAACTAATGTTGCAAGTAGAAAATCAGAGACTGGTATACACCAGCCAGAAACTTCATTACATGCACTTGAATTTGGAAGAAAATAAATATGTGTAATAACAAGACCAAATAGAGTTTGATGAACACAAAGTACCACTAAAACCGTCAGTCAAAAAAAGCTAAAATTCCTTCTTGCTTTATTGAATGCTCAAGCAGAAATTGTACATATCATAGAAATGGAAGACATTTTTAGTAGGGAAAAATAGAAGAAATTTTCTATCTCTTTTCTCTCTTCACAACGATATCTCTCTCTCATGAATTCACAAAAAAAACAACTCCAATATCAAATAATTTTAAGAACATTTTAGAAGTTTTCTAAGAAGACCCTCAAATGATGAGCTAGTTACAATTTATAGAAGAGGATGCAACTCTTCATATTCCTGGTGAATTTTCAAATACTTTAATTTGACTTTATATTGTTCATATTCCACTTAAATATTTAAGTCCCTTTTATAAAATCAAGGCAACTTAAAGTTTACATTACATTTCTAAACTCACTTAAAGTAATATTAAAAACTGCAAACCTCAACTTAAAAATATAACATTGATGAGAGAGAGCATTGAGTGAGAAGAGAAGAAGAAGAAGAAAGAAGAAGAATTATGTGGAAGAATGAGTTGTTGTGGTGGACTTGGCTCTATTCTCTGACTACTCTAAAATTTGCATTCTTGAGAAGACTTCTATATTTCCAATCTCCTTGTTGAAACGAGCCACTGTAGGTTCTAATTTTTTGGCATGAGGGATGTGAATGTCAGCTCAAGATTTTAGTCCATCCATCAATCACATTGTTGATGTCCTTACACTTCCCAAACCCTTGATGAGTCATTTTATGTGATAAGTGCAATGGAGACTCAGATATCTGAGAGGAATTCGAGAGTATCCTTAGTGAAGGATAATGGGTTGCCCACCCCTTTCTTCACATATTATTCGAAAGGGGTGATCAATTCATCAATAGTTGTGTGTTCGTACATTGCAAGTACTCCAAGTTTTAGAAATTTCTGATTTATACTATCTTGCAGTTTGTATGTTTGTTCTTCTTGCTCCTCTAGCTTTGTGAAATCACGATTGATTTCCTCAAACCTGATTGCCAAGGCCCTCACCTGAACACATGTCAAGTCTTCTGCGGGAGTTTCAAAAACCTTCTTTTCAATCAACTACTGATGATGGTTGTTTCTCATCTCACTCACTACTAGTCCTAGAGGTTCCCAACACTCTTTCTTTCTCCACATCCTCTTTGAGTGCTCACATTTTGTTTTCTATTACACACATGTATGTAAAGAGATTGACTACTTATTGGAGTGTTGGCTTCCCTTTTTCAGATATTGATTCAATCCATTCATATTTTTCTCACCCCTACATTGTGAGATCATGCATTCTTCTGATGTATTATGGATCAAAGCTACTAATGGGTGCCACTTTCTCAATAGGAAGTGTTGTAGTTCTTGGTTCCACCAGGTGTTACACATAAGATGAAAGAGTTTGTACTTGTTCTTTTACTATCTCAATCTTCTCTTTATATTCTTTATTCCTTTCCACCATATAATCAGAAGATTGTTGATATATGTGAAAATCTCCCACATGAGTAGCTGGCCCCAATTGGATTGTGCTCATCTCGTAGTCGGTCGGTGTCATCTCATCCATTGGCTTGATTACCTTTGGCTGAGATACTTTGATATACTGATCATCTGTCTCCCTATTGTAGAATCGTGAGGTTGTATGTGTGATATTTCTTGACCTTTTTTCTTTATCCAATGATAAAATCATTGATAGATCAGGGTCTGCTACTTTTTGCACAGTGTGAGTGTAAGGGATGACCATTTACCACATCCACAGAAACATTTCATAGGATTCATGCTTGATGACTGGTACACCAACCCTTATTTGTTATGGAGGAGGAGGAAATTCTTGAATGAGAGCGGTTTTGGTGTTAACAAGAGGCAAGACCTCTTATGGTAGCTTGAAGACTAAATCGTGAACCATGTACTCCTTGTTTTCCTCTGCTTCTACTACTAGATTTTCTGTTTGAATTGTTGAGATCAAGTTTTCCTCCTACAGCGATGCCAATGATCCTTCTTCTACCATGACTTTCTTAGGTGTCTTCTCATGGGAAGAAGTTTCCAATTCCATGACCTTCCTTTTTGAACTCTCCAGAGTGTTTAGAGTTGGTAGTCACCTCCACCACTTTAGAACATGAATTATGAAAATCTTGCTTATGGCTTGGAGAAATTCCTCATGACTGGGTGACCATATTCCTCTTCTTCTGAAACAAGTTCCTCTTTCTCCTCATCACCTTTTTTAGTCCACTCCAATATATCTCATGATTCATGAACATGCTAGTTGATTTGGGGCATTGGAGACATCTTAGCTGTTGCATACTCAGGATAATAGTTTTCTATCCCATCATCATGCAAGATGTCTTCATACCAAAATAACTTGAATTTCTTCATCTCATTGATTTTCATCCTCATGTGGTACTTTTTATGTACTTCAAACTCGTCAATAAAGTTGGCCCAATATTCCTAGACTTGTGGCTCATGTTGTAATTCTGGGACATAGAATTAGTTGTGATATTCTTAGATGTCAAATTTGGGTCTGGTGATGTAGGAATGTAAAGCCAAAGAAGCTTCCAGGTGAGATGCATCATTTAAGATTTGTCACATGAACACCCCTAGAGATATAGGGAATGAAATAAACTTCTTTCTCCTACTTTTGAGCTTGTTATTGACTTGAGTGATCTACCTGCAGATCTCAAATAGTACAATCTGGTCACTGAGGTACTTAGGTAGTCTCATCGGAGCTTGGTCAAAGCCATCGATCCATATGTAGGAGAAGGCATAGAATTGTATGAAGTATTAGTCATATTCCTTATTCAGGGATGCCACTTGTGGTGACATCCTAGATTGAAGATCCCCTTTTAATCTTCAAACCACATACATGGTGAATGCATCGTTCACACTGTTGAAATGCCTATTTCTCAACTCTATTACCAATTGTGGAATTTTCTCGAATGCATGCAAATTCACAGCAATGTTCTTCATGAAATCCAATAATTAAAATGATCTCAAGCTTGCAATGAAATAAAATAGGTAAGAATTCATGTGGAACTTCCTTGTCATGGGCACTTGGAGCACTTATAGATGGATATTTTCATTGATGATCTTACCCCATTCAATCCTCTACTTTCATTCTATCAATGTCAGGATGAAAAGGCCCATCCAGTCTTGCAAGTCTCTCGTGTTTTCTTCACCCATAACTCTACTGAGAAGAGTGATGAAATCAAAATATCCTTCCTAGAACTCACACCTTGGAAGATTCTTGGACATCCTAGAAGGCTTTCTTCCTATTTTCAACCATGAGCCGAGTGCTACTCCTTAGACATATGAATCCATTGTTTCCCAATTATATGAGGCTCTATCCTTTAAGATGACAACCATGCTAGGGGATGTCGGTATCTGTAGAGAGAGTGAAATGGTCCTAGGGCTGATGACTACCATCGTTGTACCATTTTTAGCTCTAATGGTTTGTTTCTTAGGATCGTAGTGGAAAGAGTAGGATAGGACTAACTTGAGACTCTGCATAGACACTAGGTGTCCTGTAGCGGTGAAAAAGCCACTTGTGAATATCTGGTATTCAATCCTCTTTCAATCCTTGGAGGCCATGTGAGTCTTAAGGTCATTCAGGTCCCATGTACAAGACATCGTTGTCTTCCACATCATACTTACAAGTGAAGGGTTGTGTTGTATTTTAACTCATCCACTACAACTTCATGTTTAGCGCAGAGAAAATGACTTACTATTTTTAGTAAGTGTGAAAAATCAAGTCCCCGATCTTCAATTGGATGTTGCAGCTTTGTTTTCCTCTTTCTCCCTGTGTTCCTTGTTCCTTCTAGATCAACTTTCTATTTTTAGTAGGTTCTCGTGGGCCCACTTAATATTGTTAGTAATTCCCAAAAAAAAATTTTCTAGTGAGTTCTCAGCTGTAATGTATCTTCAATGTCACCATCTCCTTCATAGGTTCTTCTATTGATGACTTTCCCGAAATAACAGTCCCTATGTAGTAGACCTATTATTTTTAGAAAGTGGGCCTCTGGCGTTCATATTGACATGAAACAAATTTTTTTGATATGGTTTTTTCCCTGATATCACCCCTATTAAATTTTAGGTCCACCCACTTAATAATCCAAGAGATTTTAAAGAATTCATTTTTGGACCTAACAGTGCTTTTGGATGTGAAAGCCATTAATGGACCTTGAAATTTCAAGTCTGGTTTTCTCCTCCATTTGTGAAAAAAATTAGATTTTTGATTTTGGTTTTTCCTTCTAATGTTTCATGTGTAATTCTACTTTTTTTTGCCCAACGGTTTGATAGGAAATTGGATTTTTTTTTCGTTGAGCTAGAAGTGGGACTTCTTCATTGCGGATGCTCTGTTGCACAAGAGGAGATTTTGAAGGTATCTTCTTGATGGTGTTGGGTAGAGGAATTAGCATAAAAAATACAGCTTGTTGTTTCATGCATCTATTTGGGATATTTCTTCAACTTCTTGTTTCATGGACATGGAGTTTTCTTTGTTTTCTCCTTCTTCATTTTGTGCCTCTCGTTCTATGTTTACTCAAATTTCCTTCTGTGACCTATGTGATTTCATGGAGTGGAAGGGAAGTACCCCTATGGCATTCCTATTTCAAGTTTCAGCAATTGTGGAATGATGGATGAGAAGTTACAGAGGAAGAATGGCAATATGTGTGGATTGGAGTGGAAGTAGCTAGAAGTAGTGGAAGCAGGTGAAGCGGAAGTTAGATTTTTAAATATTTGAAATCATGGATGGATAAGGTTGGACACATTTTTCATGTCTTGATAACCCTGACCTCAGGGACTTGAGGAACATCAAATTCCAAATTTTTCAAGAGGATGACACGTGTCCTCGATTTGACGATAGGGAATAGAGGTGAGAAAAGCTACTTTAAAGCACTGGGGGTGAAATTCGGTCACTTGGATGACCAAAAAAACTCCCCATAGGGGGTGGGAACTTTTTTCCATGTTTTTTGTCCCTGACCTCAGGGACAGTTAAGGACATAAAATTTCATAGTGGTCTTGGAGCTAACATGTGTCCTCAATCTAACAGCAGGAATTTGAGCTCCAAAAATGCACCTGGGGGATGAACTGTCAAGTCTGAAGGTCACATGAGGGTCCCAGTGGTCACATGGGGGCTGAGAACATTTTTCCAAGGTTGGTGTACCTAACCTCATGGATGTAGAGGACATGAAATCCCACCAAGCTCCTGGTGCTGACACGTGTCCTCTAAAAAATTGACTAACTCTTGAACTACCTTCAAGAGGGTAACTTGAAATGATGATAACTTGAGCTCACGGTGGAATTTATTGGTGAAATTTTATATGATCGTAACTATAAATGTAATTTTGAATCCAATGGTGGGGGTATCATGTCTTGATTCATCCAGTTGATCCCTGAAAAATTGGATGTTTAATTTGTGTCTCCACATGTTCCTGAGAAAAACTAAAACCTATGCGCCAAGGTGTTGTGAAAAATCTGATTTCACCATCATGTGGGTATTGGAATCCTCCTTTTGGAGATTTTATTTTTACATATAACTCCATCTGAAGCTCCTAGAATCTTCTTCTGAAGCCCAACAGTTGTTTTAGGCATGTGCACTGCCTAGGCTTGTGAACCCTTACTTTTTATTCAAACTACTCCAAGTCTTTCAAAACTTCCCCAAACCTTCCAAAATAATTTCCATGATGTTATAAGGTCTTCAATTCACCTCCATGTTTAATTTTTACCCTTTTGTTATCTACTCCAGGGGGGTTGATCCAGTCCTGGGAAGGCCAACGACAGCCCTTCCCAATACTTCTAGAAGATAACATCTTTTCAGAACTTCCAAAAATCACCTAGGGGACTGATTTGACTTTCCTAGATCACCTAGGGGGATGAGATAACATTTTCTGGGGGGTCATTAGACTGACTGGGTGGACTTGATGTGCTTGGGAATGGTGGAACATGAAAATTTTGGCACATGGGTATAGTTGTTGTGCTTGGAAATTGTCAATTTCCCTATTGTACATTTACACAATAACAATTAGCTCTAGCTTAGGGACATGGCATGGACTAAGTGTAGAGAAGAAATGACATGGGAATCCAAAATCTCAATTTTAGACCATATAATTTGTTGACCAATGCCTTATCCATTGGGCCTTGCAGATTCATGTACAATTTTGAGAAAGAAGGAATGGAAGAAGGAAACACACACTAACACACAAAACAACGAAAAGAAAAAACATGACACATAACAAAAAAGGGGAAACACGCCTAGAAATCACCTATGGTACAAGATGGGGGAAAACCTACTTTCACTGATGACACAATTTAGGTATTACCTACTGCGACGCAATTCCAGAGGTGTTCCATTCCAAATATGAGAGTAGATTGACATTCTCACCACAAGCTTCACAAATCTAGAATGGGCTGAGCCATAACGAATCAAACTTTCCATGGCTTCCTTTTGCTTCCCTTCTCTTGTCCCATCAAAAGAAGAAGTCTCTAACTTTGAATTCCCTTGCCTCGGCCTTCTTATAAAAACTTTTCTTTACTTTCAACGAGTGCTCTTTGATACAGTCCACCACTTAGAGTTCCCAAAACTTCCAAAATTATTTCCACAGTGGGCAAAAAAAACTGTTGGTGAGAAACGTTTTCGAGGATAGATTGGTGGTTATCTTTCTAATGCTTTGGGAGTGTATTTTCTTCTAACAACTCAAGAAAGAGGATCCTCTTGTCAATGGAATCCTTGTACTATTCATCTTCTATTCCATGTAGTAACTTGAGAGCTGACATCTCAATTGTGATGGGAATTTCTGGTTTGACTCCATACAATAGTTGGAATGGTGACATGCCTATTGCCTTCTTGGGAGTGATCCTACCACCCAAAAATGCATCATACAACTTTTTGTGCCAATTCCTTTGATTTTCATCTACGATTTTGCAGATGATGGTCACAATGTTCTTCTTCCTTGATTCGGCATGTCCATTCCCCTATGGATAATAGTCAGACAAATGAGATAGAGAGATTTTGTAGCCATAGCAAAACTCATTCAACTCCCTTGAAGAGAAATAAGTAGCATTATCAGATACAATCTTCTGTGGTACTCTGAAATGTACTATGATATTCTCCTTGATGAAGTTGCATATTGTTTCAGTGTTGGCTTGCTTGGTCAAGAATGGCCTCCACCCATTTTTTGAAGTAATCTGTCTCCATGAGCACATAGGTGTGCCCTGCGCTTGAGTGAGGATTCTGAACACCAATGAAGTCTAGCCCCCACTGCGGAAATGGTTCTTCAATGACAACCAGCCTGAGTGGTAGTGCAGAAAGTTGTGATCTCCCAATGAATTGTTGGCATGCTTCACATTTGGAAACCCAAACTTGAGTGTCTGCAAAGAGGGTAGGCCAATAATACCTTCCTCAGAGGATCTTGTGTGCTAGTGACCATCACTTATAAATTTCCACCACATGTTTGATCATGGTATTCTTTAAGTAATTTTTCTTGTTTGTCTTTATCTACACACATGAGGAAGCATCCATCCAGGCCTCTCTTGTAAAGCATGTGATTCTAGATTACAAACTTTTTTCCTTCACCTTGAGTGTTCTCCTTTTCTTGTAATCAAGATGAGGAGGGAATTCTCCATAAGTTAAGTAATAGGAAATATCAACATACCACTCATCATGTAGTGGTTACGAAGAGGACCTATGGGTTGTTTTCGTAACAAGTTGAGCAAGCACAATTTTCTTCACCATGTTGAGCTTTGAGTGTTTCATCTTCAACAATCAACCTACACAAACCATTCCCCCTTACCAGATTGGAGGGTTGAATCTCCAAGTCATATTCTTGAGTCTTTTCAATCCAATTTCCTCTTTTAGCTCCGGGATCATTTTTGTGTCAAAATGGACTTGATTGCACTGTCAGGGACCATCACCACCGTATTAGAGAGTTGAGGATGTAAAACCTGAAATTTTTTACAACCTTGACCACTACATAGGCATGCTTCTCCAATTGTTTGTAGTTTAGTTCATGATTTTTCAATAGAAAACTCATGAAAGCAATAGGTGCTTCTACACCTTCATCATTCTTTTGAACAAGGATGGTAGAGAGTGTATGTTCTGATGCATAACAATACATGATGAATTCTTTGTTAAAATCTAGAGACACAAGAGTTGGAGCCTTGGTAATGGATTTTTTTTATATCTTCAAATGTTGCCTTCCCTTCATTGTTTCATTTTGAATTTTTCCTATGGCTTCATCATGGTGGTGATGTGCTTTGTTAATTCAACAAACTCAGGAACAAAGCAACAAAGAAAATTCACCTTTTCAAAGAATGAATGAACTCCTTTCTTGCTTGTGGGTAGAGATAATGCTTGAATGGCTCGTACTCTCTTAGGATCAATGTGTGTCCATGTTTGTTCACAATGTGCCCCAGTAACTTGCCTTCTGTGACTCCAAAAATGCACTTTTTTGGATTTAGTGATATGCCATGTTTTCTACACCTTGCAAGTACTTGTTCTAAGTGATGGATATGATCTCCCCTCTTCTTTGAAAACACCATGAGATCATCAAGATATATGAAAATGCAATGTTTTAGATCTTTGAATGCCAAATCCATCACCCTTTGAAATGTAGCTCTTGCATTGATTAGGCCAAAATGCATTTTGTTGTAGGAAAAAGTGCCCCAAGGTGTTGTGAAGGTTGTCTTGGTGCGATCCTCCTTCATCCACTTTGATTTGATTATACCCTGAGAACCCATCAAGCAATGAAAGCATTTCAGATTTAGTGACTACTTGAAAAATGTGGTCCATGATAGGGAGAGGATAATTGTCTTTCAGTGATGCCTGGTTCAGGTTGCAGAAATCTACACATATTCTTATTTCACCATTATTCTTCCGCACTTAGCACAATGTTAGCCACCCACGTTGAATGGTGGATGGGAAAGATGATTCTTGCATTGAGCATATTCATTACCTCCTCCTTGATGGTATCAACAATCTTTGGGTTATATGGCCTTTTTTTTACCTGAATGGCTTGGCATCCTACTTCAAAGGAATCGAGTGATGCATTCCTTTGGTTGGAAGGATTTGAGTTCATCATAAGAGTAGGCCAAAACATCTGAATATTTCTTGAGTAGTGCAACAAATCTTCTTTTCTCCTCAGGTGCAAGCAACATTTTTCCAATGTTGACCATCCTTGGCTCCTCCAGCATGCCGATGTTTTCCTTATCAAAATCAGTTGGGTCACCGAGAAGATTGGTTTTCTTTCTCTTGAATGAATCTGTCATGTTTTTCAAAGAGGTCTTCTAGAGAAACTAGGCCTTTGGGAATCTTGTTTCCTTTCAATTTGATTACTCCTTCTTCATCAACCCCTTCAATTCCTTCTTTCTCTTCTCTCAACTACTACTTCTCGGTGTAGATTTTCACTTCCTTCAAAAAAGAGATTGTTGAAATTATCTCTTTGTTCCAAGAATGCTAAAATCTGGTTATCATCATTAAAGACTTGCCAATGATTTGCATTATCTGGTACACTAGGCTTGAATACCATTTCAATGGTCACCTTGTCTTTACCAAAAGAAGGATGAGGTGTCACTAGGGAAGCCGACACCGCAAGAGAATCAACATTTTCATTCTTTTCTCTTGGGATAGCTTCAATGGAAAATGCATAGAAAGATTCAATGCAGTCCCATACTCTATTTCTATAATGTCGAAGAGTCTTGGATTCTTCACCTGATATTGTTGATGGACTTGATTTACTATCACCTCCGTATCACCTTGACATCTCAGCTTCTTGATTCCCATGTCTTTTGCCACACCTATGCCTAAGAGGAGAGCTTCATACTCCATCGTGTTATTTTATTATTATCAAATTGTAGCTTGCAGGAAAATGGGTACAATTCACCAGAAGGAGAATACAACACTACACCTGCTCCTCGAACCTGCACTGGAATGACTACCATCAAATTCCATCATCCAAACTTGATCTTCTTCCTCTTCCATAAGAAGTGGAAAGTTCTCATCTTTTTCTGATGTGATGAAGTAGTTTCCTAGCCCGTCTATCTTGAAAGAGAATGTTTTCCTTTGGATCATCAGAATTTCATACTATGAACTTCATCTTCCTTACTGGAAGCAACTTCTTCATCTTTCCTTTCACTTGAATAGTTACAGATGACCAGTCCATTTTTATTTCTCCACCCAAATCTCTATAGAAGCTTCGGCTCAATAGCATGCCAAAGGATGTTGGGATGTCTGCCACCAAGATGGTCAGGAGCACCTTCTTGTCTGGAAAATCAGCTAGTGTTACCTGTGCATCTTTGATTCTTCCTACCAATGGAACTTTTTTGATTCCATTGAATAACAGGTGCCATTCTCCTGGGTCAAGGTGAGGCCTAGAGAATTTGCAACTTTGATGGGCATCACATTATCTGAGGCTTCAGAATCTATGATACAATTATTTAGCTGGAAGCCTTTAATGAGGAGTGACATGTAGAAAGGTTCAACCTTGTTGGTTTTGGAGGCACTGAGAGCTAGCATGTTTTGAGAAGGTGGTGTGGTTGGTGTGGGGAGTAAGCCTTTGTAACTTGGACCTGAGGTTATAGGATTACTGCCACAGACTACATCAATGAACCTATCAAATTGGGTAGGATGAATTTGTAGGTATTCTATTTCTGAGAGCTGGAATTTAGTTTTTCTTGTGTGTTCCACAAAGTCAAATGGGGTTATGGTGGGTGAGGAAGAGGTTCCAGGAATGAAGAAAAAATTTACATGGTGAAGGATTTGCTATTTTTGGTGTTTGAATTTTCCTTCACAGGTGCATTAACTGGCTTGGAAGGAGATGGGGATGTAGGTTTTGATGAAACCTTAGATGTTTTTACAGGGAACAACATTTGAAGGAGAATTATTCTTAGTAACCTTTGAGCTGAGAGAAGGATTATATGAATTACTTGGTATGGCAACATGATCCTTGCTAACCAGTGGGTCTATTTTTCTTTAGCCGACTCCATAGAATATGGTAATGGTGATCCTCTGCTGATGATTTTATTTTTTGGGACCTTCTCAGGAGAATATTCTTTCTTCTTCTTTTCCTTCACTACAATCACTAAGGATGGAGCACCTTTCTTGGACTGTGTGTCAATGAAAAATGTGCATGAGAAACTTGGAGCTTCTTCATCCTCATCATCTTCATCATCAACATACTCAATTAGGCCATTGTGTGTATCACCATCAACTTCCTCAACCTCAAGATAGTTTTCATAGTCCTCCATATTTTCTTCTTCAGGTTCTTCAATTTCTGCTTCCTCCTCTAGGTTCTTCGATGTCACAAGCGACATTAACTAGTGGTGCTTCAAGAGAAGATCCAATGAGGAGGTGGGGAAATCCTTGGTCTATTGGGAGGATTTGGCTTCCTTGGAGTGTTATGCGTTGTGATCTAGGATAGCTATTTCTTCAAGGCAACAAATCATTCGCCATTTTTTGGAACATTGGGTCTGTGGTGACTGAGCCTGAACTCTGCCCCTTTTTCTTTCCATTTGGGCCTTTCACTTTTTACATATAGGATTAGATCATCATTAGTTTCTATTGCATGGTCTTGAGCTTCCCTCAATGTTCTTGGTTGGGTTCTTCTAAGGAAGAAACCTACTTCTGATGGCAAGGCACTGATGAAGAATCTCTTCAAATTATTTTTAGGAGGCACCACATCTTCAGGGATTCTTCTTATCACTCTATTATATCTTTCTATGAAGTATCTCATTGATTCGTAGGTTTCTTTCTTCATTTGTACCAATTGGACCAAGAGATCTTGACAGTCTTCCGTGGTCTTAAACCTATGTTCAAATGCACTTCTTATATCTTCCCAACAGGTGATAGACCTTTGGGGGTAGCATGTAGAACCATTCAGAATCCTTTTCTTGGAGTGACTCCATAAAGATCCTAACTTACATATCTTCATCCTCAACAACCAATACAATGCAAGTGGTGATAAATGTTGCTACATGTTCTTTGGGAAGTTGAGAACCATCCCCTATCAATTTTGGAAAGTTTTTTCTTGAGCCTCTTGGTAGCTCATGGAGTGGTTGAACAAGGGCGAGTGGGACTGATGTTTCTCCCCATGGTACATTAGGCCTACGGACCTCACGATCATGATCACCCCCCATTCTATTTCTGTTTCTAGCTTCCAACCTCTCTAAGGTTGTGGCTTTTGTTGCTTCTCTTTCAGTCTACCTTGGCTTGAAGTATTTCAATTTCTTTGAGTTGAGCTCTTATTTCCTCTTCCACTCTTGCTTCTCTTTCTCTAGCTTCTTCTTCGGTCTCTACGTCATTGAAATCTTCAAGGTTCTCATTGATGTATGGAAATTCACCATCCAAAGGATTGACAACACTCAGGTTCCCAACGTGGCTAGTTTCTTGATGAAAGGGAGACCTCTAGAATTCTGAGAGTCTTCTTTGAAGCTCTTCAAAAGTAGGGTCATTTTGTCCTCCTTGTCTCTATTTTTGGTTGTATCTTCTATCCGCTCAGCTTGAAATTTATGCTCTTCTTTGTGGTGCTAGAATTTGTCTTTGCCTCTCCAATTCAGCAGTGCATTCTTCTTCAAGGTCAAGAATTCTTGTGGCAATGAAGTAGTGATTGACACTTTTACTATTGTGCCAGATAGCTTCTCTCAAATCTGAAGCAATATCCTCTTGGATGTGGAAGAGAAATTCAGGTCTTTCAACAGGAGGATTTTCTGGAATAGCCATGGTTTGTAGACATGTGGCTCATATAGCTATTCAAATTCTAGAAATTTTATTTTTTTTTAATTTTTAATTTTCTAATTTGCTTTGTATTTTTCAAACCTTCTGGTCGTATTCAGGTGCAGATGCTACTAAATCTGCCCCACGGTGGCACCAAAAACTGTTGGTGAGAAAAATTGTTAGGGACAAATTGGTGGTTATCTTTCCAATGCTCTGGGAGTCTAAGTCCCTCTACTTAACCAGTGTAGCTGTCATATGTGCATGCACAAGTAAAAATGAGTTTTCTCCTGGTGGCTTATGGCCAAGGGGATCCAATAGGGACACTCCACTGAACCCTACGGAAAAATCTTGCAGATATCTGCAAGGGAAGAATTTCCTAGGAGAGTGGGAAAGGGAGTGATAAAATTAGAAAAGATAAACTAATGTTGCAAGTAGAAAATCAGAGACTTGCATACACAAGCCAAAAAATTCATTACATGCACTTGAATTTAGAAGAAAACAAATCTGTGTAACAACAACAAGACCAAATAGAGTTTGATGAACACAAAGTACCACTAAACCCCTCAGTCAAAAAAGGCTAAAATTCCTTCTTCCTTTATTGAAGCTCAAGCAAAAATTGTACATATCATAGAAATGGAAGACATTTTGAGTAGGGAAAAATAGAAGAAATTTTCTCTCTTTACTCTCTTCACAAGGATATCTCTCTCATGAATTCACAAAAAAAAAAAACTCCAATATCTAAGAAGTTTAAGAAGATTTTAGAATTTTTTAAGAAGAAGATCAAATGAGGAGCTAGTTACAATTTATAGAAGAGGATGCAACTCTTCATCTTCCTGATGACTTTTCAAATACTTTAATTTGACTTTAGACTGTTCATATTCCACTTAAATATTTAAGTCCCTTTTATAAAATCAAGGCAACTTAAATTTTACATTATGTTTCTAAAGTCACTTAAAGTAATATTAAAAGTGCAAACCTCAACGCAAAAATATAACATTGATGAGAGAGAGCATTGAGTGAGAAGAGAAGAAGAAGAAGAAGAGAAGAAGAATTATGCGGAAGAATGAGCTGGATGCAGTGGACTTGGCTCCATTCTCTAACTACTCTCCACTTCACATTCCTGAGAAGACTTATGTCTTTCCAAGATCCTTGTTGAAATGAGCCGCTGTAGGTTCTACTTTTTCAGCATGAGGGATGTGAATGCAGCTCAAGGTTTTGGTCCATCCATCAATCACACTGTTGATGTCCTTGCACTTCTTGAACCATGATGAGTGATTTTCTGTGATAAGTGCAATGGAGGCTCAGATCTCTGAGAGGAAGTCAAGAGTATCCTTAGTGAAGGACAATGGGTTGCCCACCCCTTTCTTGACATATTATTCTGAAAGGGCCTGATCAACTCATCAGTAGTTGTGTGTTCACTCATTGTAGGTACTCCAAGTTTCTGAAACTTTCTGATTTATACTATCCTGCAGCTTGTATGTTTGTTCTTCTTTCTCCTCTAGCTCTTTGAAGGCCATTGATTGCCTCAAACCTGATTTCCAAGGCCCTCACCCATACACATGTCAAGTCATTTTGTAGGAGTTTCAAAAACCTTCTTTTCAATCAACTCCTGACGATGGGTGTTTCTCATCTCACTCACTACTGGTCTCAGAGGTTCCTAGTACTCTCTTTCTTTCTCCACATCCTCTTTGAGTGCTCGCATTTTGTTGGTTGTTGTGCACATGTACGCAAAGATCTTGACTACCTCTTAGAGTGTTGGATTCCCTTTTTTAGAGATTGAGTCGATCCATTCATTGTTTGCTCTCCCCTGCATTGTGAGCTCATGCATTCTTCTAATGGATTCTGGATCGGAAGCTACTAATGGGCAGAATTTCTCAATAGGAAGTATTGTAGTGCTTGGTTCCACTAGGTGTTGCACATAAGATGAAAAAATTCATACTTGTTCCTCTAGTACCTCAATATTCTCTTTATATTATTTATTCCTTGCCACCATGCGAGTAGAAGATTATTGATGTATATATATGTGCAAATATCCCTCATGAGTAGCTGGTCCCAATTGGATCATGCTCATCTCGTAGTCGGCCGAGTGTCATCTCATCCACTGGCTTGATTACCTTTGGCCAAGCTACTTTGATGTATTGATTACCTGTCTCCCACTATAGAATCGTGAGGTTGTATATGTGATATTTCTTGACCTTTTTTCTTTAGCCAATGAGATAATCGTTGATAGATCAGGGGTTGCTACTTGTTGCATAGTGCTGAGTGTCAAGGATGACCATTTCCCACATCCACAGAAACATTTCGATTAGATTCAGGCTCAATGATGGGTGCACCAACCATTCTTTGTTTTGGAGGAGGAGGAAAGTCCTGAATGAGAGGGGTGTTGGTGTCAACAAGAGGTGAGACCTCCTGTGGTAGCTCGAAGACTGAATCATGAACCATGTACTCCTTGTTCACCTGTGCTTTTGCTACTAGATTTTTTGTTTGCATTACTGAGATCAAGTTTTCCTCCTACAATGATGCCAATGAGCCTTCTTCTACCCTGACTTTCTTGGGTGTCTTCTCATGGGAAGAAGTTTCCAATTCCGTGGCCTTCCTTTTTGAACTCGCTCCAGAGTGTTTAGAGTGGAAGTCACCTCCACCACTTTTGAAGACAAATGATGTGAAGCTTGCTTCTGGCTTGGAGAAATTCCTCGTGACTGGATGACCATAGTCCTTTTCTTCTGAAACCAATTCCTCGTTCTCCTCACCACCTTTTCAGTATGCTCCAATATATCTCCTGATTCACGAACATGCCAGTTGATTTGGGGCATTGGGGACATCTTGACTGTTGCGTACTCAAGATCATACATTTTTGTCCCATCATCATGCAAGATGTCTTCATACCAAGAGAACTTGAATTTCTTCATCTCGCTGATTGTCATCCTCATGTGGTCCTTTTCACGTACTTCAAACTCGTCAATACAGTTAGCCTAGTAGTCCTTGACTTGTGGCTCATGTTGTAATTCTAGGACATAAAATGAGTCGGATCTTCTCGGATGTCAAAGTTGGGCCTGAGGAATGTAGGAATGCAAAGTCAGATGTGTGAAAGCATCCTCCAAGTGAGATGCATCATTTGAGATTTTGCATATGAACACCCCTAGAGATATAGGCAATGAAATCAACTTCTTTCTCCTACTTCTGAGCTTGTTATTCACTTGATTGATCTACCTACATAGCTCGAACAATATAATCTGGTCACTGAGGTACTTAGGCAGTCTCAACGGAGCTTGGTCGAAGCTAGCGACTTGTATGTAGGAGAAGGTTGAGAATTGTATGAATTATGAGCCATATTCCTTGATCAGGGATGCCACTTGTGGTGACATCCTAGCTTCAAGATCCCCTTCTAAGATTCGAACCACGTACATGGTGAATGCATCATTCACAGTGAGTGAAATGCCTGTTGCTCTCCTCCATTACCAACTGTGGAAGTTTCTCGAATGCAGGCACCTTGGAAGCAATGTTCTGCATGAGAGCCAATCCTTTGAATGATCTTGAGCTTGCAAGGAGATAAACTAGGTAAGAATTCATGTGGAACTTCCTTGTTTGTGGGCACTTGGAAGCAGTTGTAGATGGAGATTGTCGTTGATGATCTACCCCCAGTCAATCCTTTGCTTTCCTTCTGTCAATGTCAGGATGAAAAGGCCCATCCAGTACTGGAAGTCTCTTGTGCTTGCTTCACCCATAACTCTACTGAGGAGAGTGATGACATCAGAATATCCTTCTCGGAACTCACACCTTGGAAGATTCATTGGGCATCCTGGAAGGATTTCTTTTCTATGTTTTCAACCATGAGTCGAAGCACTACTCCTTGGACATATGAATCCATTGTTTCCCAATCATGTGAGGCTCTATCCTTTGAGATGACGACCATGTTAGGGGATGTTGATATCTTCAGGGAGAGTGAAATGGTCCTAGGGCTGATGACCACCATCATTGTACCATTGTCATCTTAGATGGTTCATGTCTCAGGCTCATAGTGGAAAGAGTAGGCTAGGACTAACTCGAGACTCTGCACAGACACTGGGTGTCCTGCAGCAGATGAAACAAGCCACTTGTGAATATCTAGTCTTCAATCCTCTTTTCGTCCTTGGAGGCCATGTGAGTCTTAAGGTCATTCAGGTCCATGTACAAGACATCATTGTCTTCCACATCATACTCGTAGGTGAAGCGATGTGTTGAGCTTCTGACCGTCCACTTTGACTTCATATTTAGCCCAGAAAGAACAACTTACTATTTTTAGTAAGTGTGAAAAATCAAGTCCCTGATCTTCAATTGGATGTTGCGGCTTTGTTTTCCTCTTTCTCCCTGCATTCCTCGTTCCTTCTGGATCAACTTTCTATTTTTAGCAGGTGCTCCATGGGATCACTTACTATTTTTAGTAAGTGTTAAAAAAATTTCGCATTAGGTGAGTTCTTACCTACAGTGCATCTTCAATGTCACGTCTAGCATGGTTCTTCTGTTGATCTTTCTCGAAATAGTAGTCTGTATGTAGTATGACATGCTATTTTTAGAAAGTGGGATTCTTGAGGTCAGATTGAGGTAGAACAAATTATTTTGATATGGGTTTTTCCCAATATCACCCCTCTTAAATTTCAGGCCCGCTCTGCTTAATAGTCCAGGAGATTTTAAAGTTTTCAAAATTTGGGCCTAATAGTGCTTCTGGATGCGGCAACCATTAATGGACCTCAAAATTGTCAGGTCTAGTTTTCTCCTCCATTTGTGAAAAAAACTTATATTTTTTATGTGGGTTTTTTTCTTCTGATGCTTCAAATGCAATTCTACTTCATTTTTCCCAATGGTTTGACAGGAAATTGGATTTTTTCTTCGTTGAGCTAGAAATGGGATTTCTTCTTGTGGATGCTCTGTTGCATGAGAGGAGAGTTTTGAAGGTGTCTTCTTGATGGCCTTGGGTAGAATGAATTAACAGCAAAATATGAATCTTTTTGTTTCACATCATATGTTAGGGATATTTCTTCAACTTCTCGATTTCATGGCCATGGAGTTTTCTCTTGTTTTCTCCTTCTTTGTTATGTGCCTCTCCTTCTGGGAAATGTTACCTAACCTGTGATTTCATGGAGTGGAAGGGAATTACATTTGTGGAAGGTATGGTTTAAGGTTCAGAAATGGTGGAATGATGGATGAGAAGTTATAGAGGAAGAATGGAGATATGTGTGCATGGGAGTGGAATTAGCTAGAAGCACTGGAAGCAGGTGAAGTGACAGTTAGATTTTTAAATTTTTGAAATCATGGAGGGAGAAGGTTGGGTGCATTTTTCATGTCTTGATGTCCCTAACCTCATGGATGTGAGGGACATAAAATTCCATGGGGTCAAGAGGACGACACGTGTCCTCGATCCGACGACAGGGAATGGAGGTGAGAAAAGCTGCTTTAAAGCACTGGGGCTGAAAGTCGGTCACGTGGATGACTAAAAGACTCCCCATAGGGGCTGTGAACATTTTTCCATGTCTTCTATCCCTGACCTTAGGGATGTGAGGGACATCAAATTCCACGGTGGTCCTGGAGCTGACACGTGTCCTTGATCTGACTGCAGGGAATTTGAGCTCAAAAAATGCACCTGGGGGCTGAACTATCAAGTCTGAAGGTCACATGAGGGTCCCAGAGGTCACATGGGGGCTAGGTGCATTTTTCCAAGGTTGGTGTACTTGATCTCATAGATGTTGGGGACATGAAATCAATGCCAGGCTCCTGGTGCTGACACGTGTCCTCCAAAAAATTGACTAACTCTTGAACTGCCTTCAAGAGGGTAACTTGGAATGATGATATCTTGAGCTCCAAGTGGAATTTATTGGTGAAATTTTATATGATCCTTTCTTGAAATTACATTTTGAATCTAATGGTTGGGTTCTCATGTCTTGATTCATCCATTTGATCCCTGAAAAATTGGATTTTTTATTTAGGACTCCATGTATGCCTGAGAAAAACTACCTGTAAACCCTATGTGCCAAGGTGTTGTGAAAAATATGATTTCACCATAATGGTTTTTGGAATCCTCTTTCTGTGATGTTTTTTTTACGTCTAACTCCATCCAAAGCTATCAGAATCTTCTTTTGAAGCCAGATAGTTGTTTTAGGCTTATGTGCACTGCCTAGGCTTGTGAACCCCATGCTTTTCATTCAAACTGCTCCAAGTCTTTCAAAACTTCCCCAAACCTTCCAAAATCATTTCCATGATGTTATAAGGTCTTCAATTCACCTCCATGTTGAATTTCTCCCTTCTCGTTGCACTCTAGGGGGGTGATCCAGTCTTGGGAAGGCCAACAATAGCCCTTCCCAATACTATCAAAAGATAACATCTTTTCAGAACTTCCTAAAATCACCTAGGGACTGATTTGAATTTCCTAAATCACCTAGGGGGATGAGATAACATTTTCCTAGGGGTCATTTGACTGACATGGGTGGACTTGGTGTGCCTGAGGAATGATAAAACATGAAAAATTTGGCACAGGGGTATAGTTGTCATGTTTGGAAATTGGCAATTCCCCTGTTGCACATTTGCACGAAAACAACTAGCTCTACCTTAGGGAAATAGCATGGAATAAGTGTAGCAAAGACATGACATGGGAATCCAAAATCTCAATTTTAGACCATATAATCCATTGAAAAGTGCCTTATCCATTGGGCCTTGCAGAGTCATGTACAATTTCAAGAAAGAAGGAATGGCAGAAGGAAACACACACACACACATACAAAACAATGGAAATAAAAAACATGACACAAAACAAAAAAGGGGAAACACACCTAGAAATCACCTATGGTACAAGGAGGGGGAGAACCTGCTTTTACTGATGATACATTTTTAGGTATTTCCCATTACGAGGTAATTCCAGTGGCGTTCCATCCAAATATGAGAGTTGAATAACATTCTCACTGCAAGCTTCACAAATCTAGAATGGGCTGAGCCATAATGAACCAAAATTTCCATGGCTACCGTTTCATTCCCTTCTCATGTCCCATAACAAGAAGAAGTCTCCAAATTTTAATTCCCGCACCTTGGCCTTCTTATCAAAAAAATTCTTTAATTTTGACTGGAGCTCTTAGATAAGGTCCACTACTCGGAGTCCCCAAATCTTCCAAAATCATTTCCACGGTGGGTGCAAAAAACTGTTGGCGAGAAATAATTTTAGGGAAAAATTGGTGATTATCTTTCCAATGCTCTAGGATTCTATTTTCTTCTAGCCTCTCAAGAAACATGATCCTTTTGTCAATGGAATCCTTGTACTATTCATCTTTTATTCCCTATAGCAAATTGAGATCCGACATCTCAATTGTGATGGGAATTTTTTCTTTGACTTCACACAATATTTGGAATGGTGACATGTCTATTGCCTTCTTGGGAGTTCTCTTTTCCACCCATAATGTGTCATACAAATTTTTGTTCCAATTGCTTTGATTTTCATCTACGAGTTTGTGGATGATGGTCACAATGTTCTTATTGCTTGATTAATCTTGTCCATTCCCTGTGGATTAGTAGTCAAATGAATGAGATAGAGATATTTCGTAGCCATAGAAAAACACATTCAACTCCCTTGAAGAGAAATAGGCAGTGTTATCTGTTACAATCTTCTGGTGTTACTTTGAAACGTGCTATGATATTCTCCTTAATGAATTTGCATATTGTTTCGGTGTTAGCTTGCTTGGTCAAGAATGGCCTCCACCCATTTTGTGAAATACTCTTTATCCATGAGAACATAGGTGTGCCCCATGTTTGAGTGAGGATTCAGAACACCAATGAAGTCTAGCCCCCATAGCTGAAATGGTTCTTCAATAACAGCCGACCTGAGTGGTAGTGGTAGCAAGTTATGGTCTCCCAATAAATTTTTGGCATGCTTCACATTTGGAAACCCAATCTTGAGTGTCTGCAAAGAGGGTAGGCCAATAATTCCTTCCTTAGAGGATCTTATGTGTAGTGACCATCGCTAAGACTTAGAAACTTGGTCATGGTATGCTTTAAGTAATTTTTCTTGTTTCCTCTTTATGTAGCGCACTTGAGGAAGCATCCATCCAGGAATCTCTTGTAATATGCGTGATTCCAGATTACAAACTTCATCACCTTTAGCTTGATTTTTCTCCTGTTCTTGTAATCAAGCTGAGGAGGTAATTCTCCATAAGTTAATTAATAGGTAATATCAGCATACCACTCATCAGTAGTGGTTACAAAGAGGACCTGTGGGTTATTTTTATAAAAAGTTGAGCAAGCACAATTTTCTTCACCTTGTTGAGCTTTGATTGTGTCATCTTCATCAATCAACCTGCACAAACCATTCCCCCCTTAATAGATTGGAGGGTCAAATCTCCAATTCATATTATTGATTCTTTACAATCCAATTTCCTCTTTTATCTTTGGGATCCTGTTGTGTCAAGATGTAATTGATTACATTGTCAGGGACCATCACTTCCATATGAGAGTTGAGGATGTAAAACCTGAAATTTTTTACATCCTTAACCACTACATAGGCATGATTCTACAATTGGCTATAGTTTAGTTCATGATTTTTCAAGTGACAACTCATGAAAGCAATAGGCGCTTCCAATCCTTTATCATTCTTCTAAACAAGGATGGTAGAGAGGGTATGTTCTGATGAAAAACAATACATGATGAATTCTTTGTTAAAATCTGGAGACACAAGAGTCGGAGCCTTGGTGATGGATTTTTTGATATCTTCGAATATTTCCTTCCCTTCATTGTTCCATTTGAAGTTTTCTTTTGGCTTTATCAAGGTGGTGAAGTGCTTTGTTAATTTAAAAAACTCAAGAACAAAGCAACAAAGAAAATCCACCTTTCTGAAGAATGAATGAACTCCTTTCTTGCTTGTGGGCAGAGATAATGCTTAAATGGCTCATACTCTCTTAGAATCAATGTGTGATGCATGTTTGTTCACAATGTGCTCTAGTAACTTTCCTTATGTGACTCCAAAAATGCACTTTTTTGGATTTAGTGATATGCCATGTTTCCTACACCTTGCAAGTAGTTGTTCTAAGTGATGGATATGATCTCCCCTCTTTTTTGAAAACACCATGAGATCATCAAGATATGCGACAATGCAATGTTTTATATCTTTGAATACCAAATCCATTACCCTTTGAAATGTATCTCCCGCATTGATTAGGTCGAAAGCCATTCTTCTGTAGGAAAAAGTGCCCCAAGGTGTTGTGAAGGTTGTCTTGGTGTTATCCTCCTCCACCACTTTGATTTGATTATACCCTGAGAACCCATCAAGCAATGAAAGCATTTCAGATTTGGTGACTTCTTGTAAAAAAATTTCCATTATAGGGAGAGGATAATTTTCTTTTCAGTGATGCCTAGTTCAGGTTGTGGAAATCTACACATATTCTTATTTCACCATTCTTTTTCTCCACCGGCACAATGTTAGCAACCCATGTTGAATGGTGGATGGGAAAGATGATTCTCTCATTAATCATCTTCATTACCTCCTCCTTGATGGTATCAGCAATATTTTGGTTATATGTCCTTTTGTTTTATCCTGGATGGCTTGGCATCTTTCTTCAAAGGAATCAAGTGATGCATTTCTTTTGGGTTGAAAGATTTTAATTCATAATAAGAGTAGGCCAAAACATCTGAATATTTATTGAGTAGTGCAACGAATATTCTTTTCTCCTCGGGAGAGAAAAATTTCCAATGTTTACCATCCTTGGCTCCTCCCATGTGTAGATGTTTTACTTATCAAAATCAGCTAGGCACCAAGAAGTTTGTTTTTGTCTCTTGAAAGAATCTTTCATGTTTATCAAAGAGGTCTTCTAGAGAAACTAGGCCTTTGGGAATCTTTTTTCCTTTCAATTTGATCACTCCTTCATCAATCCCTTTGATTCCTTCTTTCTCTTCTCTGGCTATCACTTCTCAGTGTGGATTTTTGATTCCCTCAAAAACAAGATTGTTGAAAATATCTCTTTGTTCCAAGAATACTAAAAATCTTGTTATCATCATTAAAGACATGGGTATAGTTGTCCTTCTTGCAAATTGTCAATTTCCCTATTGCACATTTACATGAAAACAACCCCAAAGATGATCCATAAAATGCCTAACTTAACAATAAACATATCATTATGCTCATGAATTACGAATGAAGTTTATGAGTTCTTTATAAAACCAATTAATATGTAATATCAACCACAATTAAAATGCAAATACTAAGAAAAGAAGAAAGAATGAGACAAGATTTATCCTGGAGAAATGAAATGTGGGGAAACTCTAGTGGGTGAGAAAATTATCTCCCCTTCACTATGTAATCTCAAATGATACAAATTACTACCAATTTAGCCTTCAAGAAAGATGAAAACTCATTCTAAGTGTATCTACTTGCTCTCAATCTCTCAAAGCAATAATAACTCTTCACCATGAACAAAAAAGAAAAGAATCCAACTCTCTAATTTTTCTCACACTTTGATTTCACCCAAAAATACTTTCTTTAATCCTTAGAAATTCTTGTATTTATAGAGGCTCAACTTGGGGAGGCATAGAGAGGTGAAACGAATAGATTGGGAAGATCAAACATTTGTAACTATTGAGTTCCTGAGTTCTAGAACTGTGTCACATAGGACCATTGCTCTAAGAAGACCAGTGATTATGTAACCACCGGATGGTCATATAAACGTCCACTGAAACCCCTAAAAAAGAACATAAAATGTCCTAAGAACATCATTAATAGGTGTTTGGATCACCCCCAACCTAACTATACCATCTTGTAAAGACATAATGAGCCAAGATCCTAAAGAGAAAGTATAAAACATAGAGAATACACATAATTGGGCTATTCCTAATCCATTTTTGGATCATACCTCCGCAATTTGAGGCTTTTAAGTCCCTAAAAGCTTCAAGGACTAACAAGGCAAGGAAATTTATTCCCCACATCTTCTCAAGAATACCACTTGGCCTTGGTGGGTAACTGGCATTTCAATCCGATCAACCACCTATCTTACACTCCTCTCTATGTTGTCCTTTCTTTCTGATGTAAAACTACATCCTCCTCTAGTTTCAGCTGACCATACAGAGCAAGATCCTCAATAGACGGAAGCAATATCCCTTCTTATTCATCATCTAACATGGAGAGCTCAAATATACATAAATTTTCAACATTCACAACTGAATAAATCCTCATATAAGGAGGAAAATCCAAGTGAAATGCATTCTTACCCACTTCTTCAAAAATTTCAAATGGGCCAAAATGGATAGGTTTGATTTTCTTATCTTTTTCATGTAGCATATCCTGGCTCGAATACAACCATACCTTGTCCCCAATAAGGAAGGAATACTTAGTCCTATATTAATCATGGCATGCTTTGTGATTAGTATGTGACTGTGTCAACTTCTTATGTACCTAAATGTGTATTTGCTGAAATTTCTCAATAAAATTTTCATCATTGTTGACCTCCAGTTCCACTTTAACATTGTCTCTGCATGGTAATATTAAAACAACATCAAAATCACTCTTAGGCAAATAACCAAAACATGTTTCAAAAGGATTTTAACTAGTCGAAGTGTTTCACCTAATTTTTTCTTAGTTAAAATGGAATAGGAAATAGGTTAGGAGAAATACCTATGATATGTAGGTCGAAGGTTAAATTTGTGTGTTAATGAATTCTTGGATCCAAGTTGATCATGAAGAGATTCCCTTTGGCTAGGAGGAATGACCTGTATAAGAAACAAAACAAGGGGCCACTAAATAGTATTAATAATATAGGTTAGTGGATTGCCTAGCACGTGATCCGAGAAGTGAGGTTCTTCCTAGAAGGTTGTCAATCCAATTTCAAATACAATTTAATGTAAATATCCTGAAGTAAGGAAATCCTATTGTAGTTATATGATTTAGGTATCTCATGCAAATACAATAAGAAAATCTAATCTAATAGGAAATGTTATGATTAGATCTGGAGGTTTGGTAGGTTATTTTGGGTTTTGCAAGTCTGACAAGGGTCTAGGATTGAATAGGTGAGGTTTGGGTTAGTTTAAGTGTTCAAGAGGCTTGTAGATTAAAATATAATGAAATGAAACAAAGACCGATGTCTTTAAGGTGACCGATGTCAGTATAGAGGTAAACTAATGATGGTTAGGTAACTAGCGTCAGTAGGGGCAATTAACAATAATTAGATAAAAATGGTTTTTGGGATTCTCTGAGATTGCACAGAAAGTGATAAGGGTGTGGTTAGGTTCGTAATATTATTGAGAAGACTCAGGGATACATAGGGGAAATTCACAAGAGGAAAAAATCTATAGGTGATTGGGTTGATAGATTGGTGAGGAGGTGGAGATAAAGGAATACATGCAAAAATAAAGTATAATGATAGAGATAAGAAATCTATACTTTAAGAAAGCACAATATGATTGAAATCACATATACTTTCTTGCATTTATAGATCTAGTAGGTGAAGGTGGATGGTGGTTGATCCCTGAAGAGATTTTGGAGTAAGTGCCATGGTAGTACTCCTGTAGTGCTCCCATGAGTATTCCAATACTTTGGAAGGAGAACCAGATGCTTGCTTGGGTCTATATTTGAGTATTTTGTGTCATCTGGATGTTGAGAGGCTTTTGAATCATGCTTGAATGTAATAGTTCTCCCAAAAATTAAAACAACCAACCTCTACAAAAGTTTTTAAAATTATATATAAAGTAACCGATGGTGGTTAGGTGGCCAACATCAGTCAAGGGATAACTGGCGTCGGTTAAGGTGGGAAAGTCTAGGTTTACCAAAAATAAGAAGATATTTACTATTTTTGGTGTGATTTTGATTACCAATCTAGGACTCAAGTGAGGGTTGGCACTTAGATAAGTCAGATTTTTGTTGGAGAAGGAATAGGAATTTAATTTTAGGGTTAGACTAAGTCCTAGTTGGTTGGGATAGGTAAGGACCTAGTCTTAATTAATTAATAAGGTAGGAATAAGTCCATGGTGAGGTGTCTAGGTCATGTGTAAATTAGCTTAATTAAAGTAATTAATTTAATTAATAATGTGAGGATGAACATTAATTCAATTTTAAGTAATTAAATTAATATGAATGCGGGGTAAGGGGTCATGATTAGGTGAATACACTGGGTTAATTAATTATAGGGGACCAAGGGGAGTGTGACCCAAATTTGGTGTCTACATTTTTTTCTTTTTATTACGTAGCTTGTATTGGTAAACGATGTTGAAAAAAATAGGAATTCAGTGTCCTAGGTATAAGCGGAGATTAGGTTTCCCCAAGTATAAATGATAGTGATCCCCCTCAAACCAAGAGCTAATGAGGTAGGAAACAAACTCGGTGAATGGTTTGATAAATAGGTTGCTAATAAAAACAAGGGTGGATGGGTTGTAGGTAAGGATAATGGTCGGGTCGGGTAATATGTAATGGAAATCAAATGCTATATAGATTACAATAAGATATGAGGTTAAAGAGCTTACAAACTCTATCTCATCAAAGGTTGATAGGTTTATGCAAACGAGGTTGAATTGGTTCAAGTATGCAAGGTATAGAATATGGTCTTGAATCAAAACTAAGCAAGGTGTAGGAATGGGTAATAGGTTTTGTTCCAGGGCACCAAAGGTTTGGTCAGGATAAGCATCATGGAATTAGGTAAGGTAAGGTCATTAGGATGAATAACATGGGTAATAGCAATGTAAGTTATAACAAGTACACAAATATGAATGTCACAAAAGGTGATTCAAGTCAGGGCATGTAGGTCAGGGAACAGGTAAGGCTAAGGTATAAGTGAATAACATGTCCCTAAATGCAAGTAAGGAAATGTACAGGTAATATAGGCTTGTGGGTGAGTTTTTAATAGGTGTTGGGAAGGGTAAAAGTTGTTTGAAAACATTATTTTTAGGAAAAATGGGAATATTGTGTGTCAAATGGATATGTGTGGTGACCGATGTTGGTTAGAGCTTAATCGACGTCACTTGGATAGGGAACGACTTGATCAATGTCGTTCATGTTGATTTGGGGCTAAAAAAGGAAAAAATCATTTTTTATGGATTCATTTGTTGATTATCAGTTATAGAAAATGACAACTGAGATGTGTGGAAGTGGAAAATGACAGTGCTAAGTCGTGAGTGGAGTCAACAGTTTGTGAGGAGGTGATTGGCATCTAGTGGATGGTCCCACGAGATTGAGTGGATCCATTTTATTGGTTGTGAGTAGATAATTGGATTCGTGGCCATGGTAGAGCTGGGAGAGGGATCAGGAGGACCACTAGTGCAGAGATCGAAGGTACCACCAAGGAGATGACACCGAGTAGAAGTAGGAACAATCCTTAGGCCCTGCTTTAAACGAATTTGGGTAAAAATGAATGAATTTGGTGGGGGAATTTTTTTTGCAAACTATGCATGAAAATGGGTGAAATTGAGGTGGGGAAGGGAAAATATAGATTAAATGGGTATGGAAATTAATCTATGTTGAATTTTGGTTGGGTAGGATATTTTTCTAGTGGGTTTTGGTCATTTTGGCTGAAATGGGAGGGGGTGGGGTTTCGGTGTCATCACTGAAACAGTGACCAATATCATTAGTTGGTTTAGGTTAGCATCAGTCAATGTTAGGGTGACTAGAACTGTTCAAGATGACCTATTATGGTCAAGGTGAATAATGTCGGTCACTGTAAAAAGTGACTGGGTGAAAGAAGGGCTAGATGGGAAAGTTAAACATGCGAGGCAGGGGTAGGTGAAGACTAATGTAGGTGGAAGAGGGTAAGGCACTATGTTTCCGATGTGTGATAGTTATGTAGGTGAAATGATCTAGGATATTGGGTAGATATGATCATGGAGACATTAGGTTCTTAGGGGAATTAGGTAAAGGGGTAGGTATTAGAAACTAGGTGGGAGGGGTAGGCATGATTGATGTATTTTAGGTATTATTTGGGACAAAAAGGACTAAGTACGAGGTTAATTTGAGTTTTGGGTAATAGGTAATTTGAGAGGGCCACGACTTGACAATTTTGGTTTGGATGATGTAGGTGAGAGATCAACTAACTATGAGAGACAATGTACCACCTCTATTGGTACAGATGTGACCTAACATGACATTTGAGGAGTGGGAGCACATAATATATGTGGGACTTAGTTTGATCAAGTGTTATAGGCATACAAGCCGAGATCCTAGCTTGATGGTTGCTCTCATCAATTGATGGGACTCCACAACCAATAACTTGCATTTACCGACTGCCGAGATGGCCATCACATTGGAGGACATGTATAGAATCTTACGGCTTCTTATTGTTGGGGAGCTAGTATATTTTATTTCGACTAAGGCATTGGTGGAGCTGATAGTGGTGGTATTTGGTGAGGTGATGGGGACATTGAGTTATCACAACATGATTCTAAGTTATGGGGATATGTATACGGTATATGCATAAAAGACTAGGCTTTATGTTTTGATGGTGGTGGCAGTAGGTTGTTTTGTTCCCTTAGACTCCAAGGGTGTGAGATTTTCAAGAGTACTGATGGGGGTGCTATAGGACATGATCGATGAGGAGATATGTTTTTCTTGGGCACCATCTTATCTAGTCCAAATGTATAGGTAACTATGGGCCTATGGTAGGTACAAGATATTTGGTATGTGTTGTACATACTTGTTGTTGGACCCCTGAATTATTGATCAAGTATGAAGGTGCATAGGCACACAAGGTCCTAGTTATGGAATGACGTGCAAGGAAAAAAGATGTAATAGAAGGGTTTCAGAAAGCTTGTGGCATGCGACGTACAAAGATAGAACCAAGGGTTTGGGACTTAGTCAATTTGGATGTCCGGAGTAGAACACATGAAAATCATAAACTAATTGCATGGGGATAAGATGCTACCCTGGCAACAGGTTGGCCTAGGAAGGAGCATGCCTATGATAGAATCTTCTAGAAGACCATCATGGGATAAAGTGGAAATCTCAGGCCTAGAGAAGCATGCTCACGTGGAGGACCACATTTGGACACTTGGCACTGGATCTGAGGGCGCTGGAGGGTGAGTTGGTAGTCCAGGAAAGCTATAAATACAAGCGTCTATATAGACAGAAGGAGATCCATAGAGAGTGAGTGAAGCTCTGCAGAAATGCTGCGAGGACTCTGTCAAGTGGATAGTTGTATTTGGGAGAGGATGCATTAGGCTTGGGGGTTGTAAATTTTCTTTTTGGTATCTTAGTTACTTTAAGTCCAGTGAAATGCATGGCTATGGCCTACTTCTCTACAACCCTTTGTAATGGTTCTATGGATGTAATAAGGTTACTTGATATAATATATACATGAATATCAATGATTTAGATGCATATTTCTCTCGTATGAGTTATCTTTCCTTTCATGCTAAGTATTGATGCTTGTATGTTTCTTTCTATCATACTACATGTTATGGATTTTGTTAAGTACTCGGTCTGAAATGGCTGCAAGGATCTAGAGGCCATTTTGAGCCCTATGGTTCTTGTATGTCCTAATTTCCCTTCTGAAATATCTCACACAAATCATAGATGATTTTTCCCACTAAACTCACATAAAAGAGAGATTCGGTACTCGCGTGTGCCTCGAGTGAGCGCTCAGCTTCTGCTGGGTGATAGGCCAGTGCACATGGGGTTCCTTTCTTTTTGTGATATGGGTAAAAATTACTACATCTTTGTTCCATTCTGAAACCTATTTTTTGAAGTTGTAATGGGATTTAACATACATCATGATATGTGTAATGAGTAATGATAGAGTAGTTAACATTGGAAAGTGTTGAATCATGGTTCAAAAGCATGGAGTATGAATTTGCTCAGAGATTCAACACTGGAACTAAGTTTGATGCATGTAGATGGGTAGAAGAGAATCTCTACCATGATCTACATGAGACATTTTTCTGTTGTTTCCCTATGGAGCTCTATGAATGGATCTCAGCCTATGCATCTAGATCAAGTTGGCATTATGGATCACATGTGTAGACCAAAGGAGAATACCAAAGGGTACAGGATGCAAATCTGACGTGGACCCATGATGTGGATCATTGGTGGAAAGGTGTATTGGCTAGCTACACTCTGGAGTATGCCATTTCCATGTATTCCTATCTAAAGGTTGCTGAGTTTGAGTTTCTGAGGGAGCCCAAGGGATCATTTCTATGTTGTACCTCTGGCTCTTAAGATATTGATGATTACCATGAGTTTAGAGGCTTTCCCAATGGCCAGATAAACCATTATGAGTGCTAGGCGAGGAACCTAGGGGGAGGAAGATGGAAAATGTTGTGGTGAAGAAAGAAAGGGAGGAAAGATGACTCAAGTATGGTGAAGTGTGTGAAAGGTATATTGCTAGAAAATGTGATGTTATAGGTGTGATGGATGTATGGCATCAGATGTTGTGGGAAGGATTTGAGGTTCACACTGAGGATGTGGAACCTGAGCAATCTGTGTGACCCCATCCTAGAAAGCGCGTGAGAGAAACCCCTTCGGCTTCTGATGAGAGTTTTTTGCGTGGAGAAAGAAGAACTGTTGGCTTGCATCTGAGCCCACCTAGTGACTGAACCTTGGTGCTTAGTTTTCCAAATCAGGGGGATAATATTGCTAATCCAGTTCGTTACATTGAAGGTGATCGTTCTACACCTAGGAGGTATAATTTCTCATTTGGGACTTCTATGGCTGCAAATACCAGCCCAATGTTAGGACTTTTCAGGAAAGGTATAGGCACACAAGTGTTTGGTCTCACATCTAGGAGTGGCACGGGGTATACTATTAGTAGTGGGGAATTGTCACAAACCATGGGTGCGTAGCTCAGTGGAACTATGGGAACCCTTGACATGACCACTTCAAGACTTCGTGGGCTTGGTGGATTTCGTAGTTTAAGAGGAGTAGGAACTGGTGGGTCTAGTGGATTTGGTGGTTCAAAACCTAATGGGCCTGGTGGATTTGGTGGTTCAGGACCTGGTGGACCTAGTTGATTAGGTGGTGGAGGAAACACAGAACGAAACCAAGGATCTTGCAGAGGAGGATTTGGGCCCCAACCACACCCATAATTTTTCTTTGAAATTTCTCTACATTTTCTCGATTATAGAGGTATTGAGGATGCTGCAAAACATGTTCACAAATTTGAACTTCTATGGCACACAAAGGGTGTCACAACCCCAGAATGAAAGGTTAGTCAGTTTGCAACCACATTCCAAGGGCACGCGCATAGCTGGTATAGGAAGTATGACCCTCATCAAATAGTGGTGGATTATACTGCCTTAAAGAATGTATTCTAGGTAGAGTTCCACATGCCTGAGTTTGAGCAGAAGAGCATCAACACTTTGAAGGAGATTTAGCAAGGAATGGCAGAGAGTTTGCAGGAGTATGATGCATGCTTTAAAACTCTCTTGTCTAAATTGTCATATGACATTCACCCTTCACAACATGATCAATGGTTTGTTGGAGGTTTGATCAGCCCTTTTAGAAGGGCCTTATCTCATAAAACTTTTATAGACCCACACGAGGAATTGGAAGCTTCCCTGTGTGCTGAAGATGTTGGTAGTGTTGATACTGGTGTTAGCCCGTTCTTGGAGGCTTAGATTGCTGCTATGGCCAAGCAGTTGGAAAAATTATCCGTAAACTCAACCCATGAGACTCACAGTGGTTTGTGGTGCACAAATTGTGAAATAGAGGGGCACTTTAAGGATAATTGCCCCCAGAGGATAGTACACGTTGTGGCGGTACAGTGTTAAATTTGTCATGGGGACCATGATGCGAGTAGGTGCCCCTTGCTGTAGCATGTAGTCAGGAAGAATTTATCTTGTTACTATAAGATTTACACTTCTACAACCCATGATACTAAGGAATGTAGGCTCATTGATCATATACATAATGCCATTAATCATGGGGTGCACCAAACCAGCGTTGCCAGTATTCCAAGGGTGATGATTGTCATTATGAGGAGCGCACAGATGGAGGCACACGCAGAAGAGGCTTTCAAGGAGTATTTCATGGTCGACGTAACCACGGGGGAGGAATGAGTGAGTTATTGCATGGAATCTATTTCAATTTTGGATCTATAGATCATTACAAACGTGAATGCGCAGACATGTTGCAGTGCTCATGGTGTAGAAAGAAGCATAAGTATGAGGAGTTCCCAGAATTTTTTGAGCATATGAATCAGTAGTGTTTTCCTATCATAATTTCCCCTCTTTTGAAAGTAAAAAAATTGAAAATTGAGTTGACACCCTTTAGTGATGTTATAGTGAAGTGAAAATTTGAGGCGTTAGTAAAAATTCACATTTTTTGGAGTCATTTTGGTGATTTGTGGGTCTATCAGACATTTTTGTCCCTCATGTCCCAAGTCTGCTGGGATTTTTGTTCCCCGATCGGATGCATTCCCCTAAAATCCTTTAAATTTTTGTTCTGTCAGAACTTTTCAGTCTGTATGTTCCAAGTTTGTCTGGGCTTTCTGTTCCCCAATCACCCGTATTGTCCATATCAGGTCCTTCATGTACATTTGTCCCATTTGTCCCAAAAGTATCTATACCTTTTGTGCTTGATTTCCCTGAATTGCGCACATTAACCAGCTTGTGTCTTCGTGTCCCTCGTGATTCCATGTTTCTTGGACCACCTGTGCTCATTTGGCTCACTTGACCCGCATCACCCATGTCAACCGGATCACGTCTTCGTGTCCCTCATGTCCCAAATGTACCAAAGACCATTCGGGCCACTTTTTTCCATTCTTCCCGATTCTTATCTTTTTGAGTTGGTGCAATATGAATTTAATGTGCATTTATGACCTTCTCTCTCCTAAATGGCTATTTAATGAGACTATCCTCTATGCATTTGACACACTGCTCACTTGCCATCATTTGCTTGAATCCCTGTAATTAAGATCATTTTCTCATGTTCCCATTCCCTTTACATTTTTCATTACAAATTTGATCCTCAAAGTCTATTTCTCTTAACACTACAAACATGAAGATTAAATTCTAGGGTCAAGAACAGGTTTCACCTCTTGATTCTTTTGTTCCTAATATCGGGGATAGTGAGGTTCGACACCTAGATTTTGGGGAATTTTGTAACAAATTGACTAGCCCTAATTCTTCCCCCATGGCACAAATGATCAACGATAGCGGTCTTGCATATTTAGTGAGCCTCCCTATCTCTGTAGAATGTGCCAACACTGTGCTCACCTGTGGGGCTCATTTTAACCCAGACACCAAATAATTGTCTAATGTGCATAGGCAGCTGATTGCCAAATTGGATGTTGCTTCCATTTCTGTTGCTCTATGGATTCTAGAAGCTGAAGACTCCATCGTTATCACTCAAGCTCAATCTCAAACTCTATTTGAGTATGATAGTGATAAATATAACATAAGGATAGAAAAAACATGGTTGAATAACCCTAAGAAGGGAGCGTCCCGACTTTCCAAGTCATTATTTAGGGCTGATTTCAATGAAGAGTTGTCTGATTTCATCATTTTACTAGCTCATGTCATGGGATTGCCCTCTACCAATGAATTTCACTTCTGGATGTGCCCTCTCATCAACATCATCTGTGAAGGTAGTCAGAACATAAATTGGGTAGAAATCATTTGTAAAAATTTGACAGAGCAATTGTCTAATGTATAGCAGACTAAGAAGTTCTATATGACTTCTTATCTCATGTATTCCCTAGTAGCATCCTGGCAGTGGTTTGGATTCACATACATGGAGGGCCAAAAGGATGAACCCATTTATGCATGCTACCCTCAATTCACCCTTGAAACTAGTAACCCCAACTTCAGGAGGGTTAATGATGCCTTTACCATGTATATTGTGAGGCTCTTAGAAGGTGATATTACCAGGAGATTTTTTGATGAGGCCATGAACCTGATAGCAAAGCATGGAGCTTTCTTCATTCAGTTCAGGACATTTTCATATATCAGGTTGGCTGGTTATGACAACACACCTCTCAAGCTCCCCATGTTTTGTAATGACAAGATGGCTTTGATTGAAGTATGGAAGAAATTGGATAAATTACATAGAATCTGCAGGGACAAGAAAATCTCTGGTCTACATTTCCCTATTTCCTTGGGTAATTACACATGCAAAACAACCTTGGATGCTCAAAATATAGAAAGGGACCTTGCTCCCATCATTGTTCACTTTTTCAGTCCTAGGACCTATTTTGATTTGAATATTTTCATTGAGAAAAACCTCATAATTGATTATCATCACAGGCTAGATACTGAGGACTACTGCACCGATTGTGTAGATGATATTGAAGAAAAGTGGAGGCACTATCATAGATTCTCTCTACAGATTTTAAAGGACCTCAATCTTCACCAAATTCCTAAAGGGTTCCAAGATGATAATGAAGACTTGTTGTCTTATGAATATGAGACATTAATCAAGCACACTCCTTTGGAAGATCTGGATTGCTACAAAAAGGAGAAGGATGAATTGGTTGAGATTTTTGCCCCTGTCCTTATAAGAACCAAGGTTTGGTTTGACAGAAAGGTTTGAGATCTTAGAAATAATCAAAGTGGATCTTCTTCCAAAGATACTTCAACACCTAGGAAATAATCACATACACCCAACACAGAGGTACCTGCACAAACCCCTCCTCCTTCCTCAAATAAAGAACCTAAGTCATCTACTCCCTCTTCTTCCACTCAAGTGTACCAAAAGAAGACAAAAGAGGTTAAGCAAGAGCCAATTGAGGGGGAACCCTTTTTAGGGAATTCAGAACTACCTTCAGGGCCAGAGAATGTTATTATTCTCAGTGAAAGTGATGATGGTGAAGTACCAGACCCTACATGAACTTCAGAAGTTACCATAGAAAAAAAGAAGGAAATGCCTAGCACTAAACCTCCAAGTACTACCGATTACTCTACTCAAGAAGCTCCAGATGCCTCACTCACATCTCTACTAGAAGGAAAAGTGGTGAATACTTTAAGTGCCATGAGCTCACTTTCTCTTGGACCTCTTGTTCCTTCTTCTTTCTCCTCTACTTTTTCATGGGTGCAACCCCTAGTTAGCAACAGGAAGAGAAAACCTTCTTCCCATTTGGTAGGACCAAATTTTGATGTTTTGGCATCCTTGTTAGGCACTACTCCTCCAAAAAAGAGAGCTAAAACAAATTTCAAGAATAGTGATATATGCTTAAGGCCAACAATTTTTAGAGGTTGCAAAGCCTGGAGTTGATAAGGTAGAGCAAGATTTATTAGCCTCTGACATAGAGCTTTCTATAATTCCAATGGGAGAATCTACTCCTGAGAGTGAGGTACATAACCTCCAGGAAATAGTAACCAAGGTTATTGAGAGAGTGGAGAAGGGGAAACAGACTATAGAACAGTTGGAAGAACAAAATAATTTTTGTTCTAGCTTCATCAAGTCATTATTGACTAAAGATAAGGTTTTGGACCTTCCTCCGTTGGCCTCCCTTCTACCCCCTATGATTCTCAGTCAAAATAAAGTTTGTAGTATCAAATATATACACAGATATTCCAGTTATGGAAGGGATATGGAAGCCATGGTTGATGACATGATCATTACAGGATTGAATTTTATTGTAGAGTCCTTCAAACTCAATGAGAAGGTGGCAAATTTGCAACAAAAACTCTCCTCCTCTATTGGAACTATGGACAAAGAACTGAAGCTTTGGAGTATTTATATCATAGATCTTCACCTAATGGAACAGGATGATGAAAATATATTGATGGCCAATAATGTTTTTGATGATGTCAAGGATAACTTGTCAAGGTCATGGGTTTTTAGTGTTGAATGAAAATTAAAAGTTCTGGAAGAAGCCTTGGGAGAATTCAGAAACAATTGGAAGAAGGGAGAATATTTCAAGACTATTGTTGTATCTACCTTCAAGGATGTTCACTATCATCTTCATGATGAAACTTCAAGTGCTCCTTTCTCTCTTCAAGAGATTAAAACTTAGTTCAGGGAATTTGTTAAAGAAAACTTATTCAAGGAGGAATTAATTACCAAAGAGAAGATACAGGATATTTTCTCTCTTCAATCTGCTATTGAAGAGGCTAATAAAGAATACCTTGAACATACCAAGTTTGATAAGGATGTGGAGAAATGTCTAGGCACTTGGTCTCCAGCCACTGCCAACACATCAGTCCCACGAGGCAGAGAGATAGCTGAAGCATTGAAAATATTTAGAAAATGGATTCTCAAGTCAGTGGGCCCTCCTCAGCAATAAGCAGATTTTTTCTCTTCTAGCTTCTCCTCTCCTCCTCCTTTTTCTAAAATCAAGCTCATTGTAAACTAATTAAGGATCTTGTGTCAAGCACTTCCTTAATTAACATTTAAAAGAAACGGTTACCAAGTGTAACCAATTTGTAAGTTATATAATGAGCTCTCTACGCCATTTTCAAGGGCTGGAACTTTGTTTATTTTTTAAAGTGTAAAGGAGTAAAAAGCTATCAATACAAGAAGATATTTCTTTCTGTTTCATCTAATCTTGTTCTTTCATTGCTATTTGTTAAAAGTTACTGGATCATTAGTTTTTTTTACTTCAATAAGCTTTGTATTCTTGTGGATGTCATCTCTGGAACTTTGTGTATATGAAATAACATCCTATGGTTTTAAATGCAAATGATTCTATTATATATGATTCCCTTGTGGCATAAGGAATTATTTTGTTATCTATATTTCCTGAGAGTGTTATTCTACACCCTCCCATTCCTTAATTCTTTTATCTTTTTGTATTTGATGATCTGTTGTATCGAACACTTTCATGATATCAGAGTTCCTCACTCAAACTACATGTTGTACATTTGTAATTAGGTTTTTTTCCTTTAATAAGGGAACCTCTCCCATTAAAGAGGAGGGAATTTCTATCCCTTGACTATTGCTTTCAATAAAGTCCTTATTTGAAAACCAACATGTAGCACTGGAAGGACAAGGGCGCTGCAATGGTCAGCATCAAGAAGGAAGATATATAGTGGATGTCTCAGGTAACATGGGATGCAAGTTTGGATCCTATCTTGGTAACAACAAGGGAAGAAGCTACGTGCACAAGAGAAATACCAAGACAGAGGAACCTGGTTTCAAGGGAGGAGGTCATTCATGGAAAGTATCCAGACCCCACACATCAAAAGGAGATATATTAGGACACAATGGATGTCATTCAGAGCTTACAAGGGGAAATCGAGTGTCTAAAGGAGCAATCTAGAAGGGAGGAATAAGGAAGGAGAGTCGAGGCACCAAAGGATGACCTGGATGAGGTCAAGGAGGTGTGTAGAATGCTAAGGCAGGAGAATATCATTCCCTTGCTAGGATCATGGTTGAGAGAGAAGGTACCACGCGCTGGAGGAGAGTGTGAGAGGTAGATCTTACACGTGAACCTTCCCCCTCATAGCCTTGACTATGACAAGGAAATCACATTGAATGTAGTTGTGGATGGATGGCTCTTCAGTAATATCCTCATTGACACAGGCACAAAGGTTAATGTTCTAACTTTGGATCCATGGCATAAGATGGGAAGACCTCCATCACAACCATCTTCAACTGTGTTGTATATGGCAAATAAAACTAAGGCAATTCCCATCAGTGTCTTAAAGGATGTAACTATTACTATCTAGGGAGCTAAGTTTACTGGGGATGAAGTATTGGTGCTCACAGAGGCAAACAATTTCCCAGCACTACTTGGGCACCCTTGGTGTTACAAGAACAATGTAAACCTTTGGTTCAACAAAGAGTACATAAGCTTCAAGAACAATGAGGAATAGGTCATTATACCCATAGCTGATGGGAATTCAACTCCCTATATTTAACCATTGGGGGAAGAAGTTCTAGACATGATATATGTGTGCTCAATTAGAGACCTAGAGATGATACACCCTACTAATGAGGTTATCCAATTTGAAGATGCTCAATCAGTAAGTGATACCACTAGTCTAGCATGTGACAATTGGGTGCATGGGACTTATGAATTGATGGGACGAAAGCTGAGAGTGTCGGTGACCAAGGTAAAAAAGGCATGCACGGTTCAGCGCCTTGGGGGAAAAGAACTTTCTGCAGGAGGAGGAAGCTTAGTGGAAGAATGAGAAGGAACAGAGAGGGATGATAAGTTATTTCTTGCTCGGCACAGCAGCATGGTGGTGGGATACACATTAGGAAAGCCTTTTAGAGTGGCATGAGGTAAGAATTACTCTCTCTATCATATTTTTTAGGAACAATGTACCCACCATCATCAAGGAGTACCATGGGAAGGATCCTACCTCTTTCCATATCTAGGAGTGTCAATGGGTCTAGAGAGAAGGTGTGAAAGTCTTTCCACCATCCCTCTAGGTGCACAAGTTGTATTCTATACTATAGGGTTACACATGTGTATGGTATATTCATTCAGAGACACGCCGCCAGACAAGGAATTGGAAAGATCTCACAGCTAGCCTTATTCAAACCTTTGAGTATCAGAGTACCAAACCATTAGTTAATAAGGCCTTACAGGTTATCAAGTGCCTTACCATGGGGGATAGTGTCAGGAAAAAAGATAGGTTGTTGGAATTAATAGGTGAACCAGGATTGGAGGCGTGCTTTAAAGAAGAAGTAGAGGAAATAGAAGAGTTACAACTTGAGAGCACGTGTTTGGAAAAAAAGAAAGGAAAGTTGGTGTATGTGATTGATGGAGAGGAATCAGAAAGCTTGGATGTTAACCATTCTATAGGGACATGTGAGGTAGTGGATAGTGTTGATACTAGCGCACGTGCCTACCATGAATCCTTAAAGACAAAGAAGGTTAGCATCGGTTTAGGAGAAGAACCTAAGGAAACTATTATTGGAGATTATTGGTCAAAGAAGGAAGTTTCTAAGATCATTGATTTGCTGCGTGAATTTGAGGATTTATTCCCACATGGGTACCATGACCTCAAAGGTGTTCATCATTCCTTGGGGGAGATGAAGATAAAATTGAAGGGAGGTGCACGCTCGGTTAGAAAAAGGCCCTACCGAATGAATCCTAATTTTTGCGTGAAGGTTAAGGAGGAGAGAAAAAATGATAGCTTCTGGGATCACTGAGGTAGTGGAAGAATCATAGTGGATAAGTATGATGGTAATCATCATCAAGAAGGATGGGCAAATTAGGATCTATGTGGATTATACGGAATTAAATGTAGTTTGTGTCATTGATCCCTTTCCGACCCCCCTTCACTGAAGAAATTTTGGAAGGAGTCGCTGGGTGTGAAATCTATTCCTTTATGAATAGATTTTCAGGGTACCACCAAGTCTTGATTGCAAAGGAGGACCAGGAGAAGATTAATTTTTCCATCGAGTGGGAAATTTTTGCATATACAGTCATGCCCTTTGGGTTAAAGAATGCACCTGTTGTTGTTTTGTGCATAGTGGTGCAAGCATTCTAGGACTTCATCTATAAGTTTCTTCAGGTCTATTTGGATGACTGGATATTATATGGTCTGGTTAAAGACCAATGTGACAATTTAAGGTTAATGTTTGAGAGGTGTAGGCAGTTGAGCATATCCCTTAACATTAAGAAGTGTGTGTTTGCTACATCCTTCGGGAATTTATTGGGACATATCATATGTAAGGAGGGCTTGCTGGAAGATCCCACTAAAGTTGTGGTTATTATGGGATTAGAGGAGCATCCTAGCCAAAGTTCAATGCATAGATTCCTTGGGCATATGGGTTATTAGAGGAAATTCATCAAATTGTATGCTAAGATTGCCACACCTTTAGAGGAGCTTCTTAAACATAAAAGTGCCTTTCATTGGGGAGAGGCGCAGTAGAGGGTGTTTGATACATTAAAATATAGGCTTGTCACCACACCTATATTATGTTTTCCCTCTTGGGACAAGCCCTTTGATGTCCATGTAGATGCCATAGGGATCGTCATTGGAGTAGTACTTACATAGCCAGGTGAAGGGATTGTTGATCATCCATTGTGTTTTGCAAGCAGAAAGCTAACACCAGTAGAGTAGAATTATACCACAACTGAGCACGAGGCATTGTCTATGATCTACGTGCTCTTTAAGTTTAGATAGTATCTGCTGGCAACATCCTTTATGTTTTACACTGACCACATGACATTAAAGTATTTATTGAACAAGCCTATTCTACAAGGGTGCATATTTTGGTGGGTGTTGTTGTTTCAAGAGTTTTAGTTTACCGTTGTAGTGAATCCTGGGAAAAGAAATTGTGGGCCTGATCATCTGTCAAGAATTGACTCAGGGGAGGATGCGTAGAGTATTGAGGAAACAATGCTAGATGCACAACTATTTAGGTTACAGCACACACCCTTGGATTTGGAAGAGATTGTAGTATTTTTAAAGGAAGGTGTGGCGTCAGAAGGAATGAAGACTTTAGAGAAAAAGCATTTGGCCATACGCATCACATCCTACATGTTAATCAATGGAGAATTATACAAGTTGGGACGTGATGAAGTTTTTCACATGTGTGTATTAGAGCATGAGAGCCTAGCCATCATGGAGGAAGCACATGGAGGAAGTGTGGGTGGGCATTACGTAGGTGATGCCACTCGCGCGTAAGATATTAATGGTAGGTTTTTTGGTGGGAAACCCTATACAAGGATTGTAAAGACTATTATAAAGTGTGTGACCATTTTTAGTGCATTGGAAAACTAGGAAGGAAAGATGAAATGCCTTTGCATCCTATCCATAGCGTAGAGCCTTTTGAAAATGGGGAAATAGACTTTGTAGGACCTATTGCACCAGCAACGTGTAGTACTAGGTCACATTATGTCATCACTTGCACAGATTATCTGAAAAGGTGGGAAGAGGCAGCTCCAACTAAAGATTGCACATCAGCCACAATGGCAAGGTTCTTGTGGGAGAACATTATCATGAGGTATGGGTGTCTGTTAAGTTTGAGCAGCGATAGGGGTATGCATTTGTTGAATGTGACTGTGAGGATCCTATTATCAGATTTCATGGTGGCTCATCAAAAGACTACGCCCTATCATCCACAAGTAAATGGAACCGCGGAAGCATTCAAAAAAATATTGAGTCATACCCTAACAAAAATTTGTGATGTTGGAAGACAAGATTGGGATGACAAAGTATCAGTAGTATTGTGGGCTTACAGGACAACGTATAAAAGGCTGAATAAAGCCACACCTTTTCAGTTGGTGTTTAGCGTAGAATCTATTTTTCTGGTTGAATTTATGTTGCCTTCTCTGCGAATAGCGTGTACAGGAGGGTTAGCCGATGAACAAGCACTAGAATAAAGGATTAAGGAGTTAATGAAGCTGGATGAGAGACGATCACTAACCAGGTGGAGCAAAATAGTAGAAAAAGCAAAGCAGAAGCCTTGGCATGATCACCACATTAGAAATAGGAAGTTTGAGGTTCGGTAGATGGTGTTATTATATGATTCTAAGTTTATGTGCCATCTTGGAAAGTTGAAAGTCCATTGGGTGGGTCCTTACACAATCTCGTACACCCTTGATTTGGGCACGTGCTAGTTATAAGCATTGGATGGGAAAAATTTTCCTGGACACTTCAATGGCAGTAGGCTAAAGACCTACTATAAATAATTCTTCTTGGTTTTTGTAAATAAGGTAATTTTGCCAGTTATTTTAGAAATTTCCTTTATGCATTTCCCTTTCTTGTGTTTCCCTTTTGCGTTGTTTTTTTTTACACCTTGGGCACTGGTAACCTTATAGCTACTTTGGAGAATTTTTGAGTGTGTAGAGGACCATGCATTGTTTTAACTATGGGGTGGAGAAATGTGAAGGAGCACATGGTTATAGTACCAAAGAAGTTATGTCAAAAAGCCCTGTTGAATAGCCCAGTTAAAAGAGGTTTGTGGAGAGAAAATATGAAAGGATGGTTGGTACCAAGACAAAGCTACTTTTAGATCCCGCGTACTAAGGAGGAGAAAGAACATTAAGCAACATGAGGTGGGCGAGAGAAAAAATCAAGATAGAAGAAGTGCCTTGGGTGCTAGTTACGCACGCGTAAGAGTCTCCTGTCATGTTGGATTGGTTACGCACCAAAAGGTTAGAGGGATTTTTGTGTAGGTTGGGCGCGTGAGTGAAAGCACTGAAGACAAGATTTGTTTGAAAAAGCCACATTAAATGAAAAAAGTATGGTGGTAGGTAAAGTATGATTTAATGTTCAAAAAGTTAAAAGCTATAAGTAAAGGGTCGAGGCATTTTCATTTTCACTTTGTGAAATAGAGAAAGAAGTGAGTTTTACAAACTAGGGTTTCCAAATTCGATAGTGTGAAGAAATATCTGTGAGATTGAAGTGTGAGCAGCCAGTTTGAATTTGTAAACTAGAAGGAGGGGGTTACACAGGTGTGAGAAATGTTGTGAGGAGGCACCGTCTTGTCGAAGTTTTATCCTAATTAGGGTTTGACAAACTAGGGCACGATTTTGAGATGTTTTTCATCATAGATTTGAGATCTGAGGCTGGAAGAAGTGGAAGAATAAAGTAATAAGGAGGGAGTGAAGTGATAGGAGGACCTCAACAATGGCACCCAAAAAAGGAAAGGGCAAGGGAAAGGCCAAGCAGCAAGAACCTGACGTGAGTAATATGAATGAAGAATGGTATGTGGAGATGCAATACCCATATGGGGTAATGATGAGTAAGGAGTGGGAGTCCCACCTGAGGAATGTGTCTATGAGTGATTATAACCACCAAAAAAACATGATTGAGAAAGAAATGACACTGGAGTTAGTGCGCCCCACAAACAAACGAACACCAGAGGGCTTGCCCATCTACAATGATGATGTTAAGGTCAAATTGGAGAAGGCAGGGTTGTTGCAACTATATGAGTTGCCCTATTTTGGAAAACCATAATGCCTATACCAATGGCTAATGTCACGAGTACATGAAGATTACTTCCATTTTCCAGGGTGCAAGATGCGCATTACTCCCCAACTCATCTCTCTGTTCATAGGTCTCATATGTGAGGGAAACAACTCAGAGGATGACCTGAGTGACAAGGAGTTAATTCAAGAAACCATCAATGAACATTCTTGCAAGAAGGGGTCGAGGTACTATGACATTTCAAACATCAAGGACCCAGTGATGAAAATGGCCGCGCATCTGGTAACAAAGCTAAATGGCAAAGAGAGATGGACCCAAGTCAATAAACCTCTGTTACATATCTGCAAGAAGATTACAGAAGGCACCATTTACAACTTATCTACATACATCGTGGAGGAAATTGTTTATTGTGTAAAGGAGGGGGACAGAATCCTCTTCGGCAATGTCTTGTTAACCATCGTGTTTTGGGAGATTGGAGTGCCTGAAGCATTGGACAAATTTATATGGGAGTACCCTACCAAGGATCCTTCGCTCGCGAAGAGATTTGAGAAGAATGCCTACAAACTAATGAAAGCACCCCACAAGGCGCAGCTGGAGAAGTGGTATATGTGCCTAAGGAATGCATTTGAGGAAGAGTGGAGGATCACCAAACAACTTCTAGTAGTCACTAAGGGGGAAGCTGAATTCACAGTATATCAACATTTTTGCTTGGGTAGGTTCAGGATGATTGATGAATCATGGAGCCCATGGTGCAAGATTCCCTTCACTTTCATAGCTCAATACTTCTAATCGAGAGTAAAAAAATTCAAGGAATCCAAGAAGTTGAAGATGGAACTAGGTAGTCTAGACTGGGAGCACAGAGAAATGTGAAAAATGTTGAACTACCCCAGTGGCAATCGCGCGTATGTGGAAACATACGTGTCGCATGAGGTCCAGATGACAAGGCCGATGACACTAACCATTGCAGGAGGATCTGAGGCACGCATATACCTCCGTATAAGGCCCAAGTTTGAGAAGGTTGCATACTTGGAGAATGATTTCTCCATACCTGACGATCCCATGGGTAGGAAGAAGCCCATGCCCAAGAAGAGGGGAAGAGAAGAAGAAGAAGCACGAAGAGTGCAGACTGCTCAGACAGTGAGCATGCTGACAATAAACACCAAGCCCAGTACTCACATGCGGAGCAATAATTCCTCGGCGAAGGAGAAGACACTAGAAGTGGAGGCACCTAGGAAACCCCTTACCAAGGAAAATTCACCTGAGGAAGAGGAAGAGGCCGAATCTCCTGTCAAGGAGCCACCTCTCAAGAAATATTAGAGGATGGGAGAGGAAGCTGACTTGGAGGAGACCGACATCTTGGAGAAGTACATGGGTGGAAGAGAAGATGAGATGATAGCAAGGAGGATAAGCCTAAAAGAGACCAGGAGCCATATGTTTTCAGTGTGTATGACTCAGGAGAAGAGAGCGGGGAGGAGAAATAAGAGTTTGTATTCGTGCGGTGCAAGAGTACCAAGGATGAGGAAGGCACCCAAGACATGGGAAAGAGTGAGGAGGTTGGCATGGAAAACTAGGAAACCATAAGCTTCACAAAGGAGTAGATCACTGACGTAGTAGAGAGAGAAGCAAAGAAAATGCTCAAGGCCCTAGTAGACCAAGAGTTGGAGCACATCACCTACATAGTGTTTAAGGAAGGAAGGGAGGAAAACATTGAAAAGAAGCACGACAACATGGGAGGAGGTTCCACTCTAACAGTGATTTTTCCCAAAGGCGCGCGCTCGGGTAGGAGTACCCTTGATACAGAACAAAGACAAGTGATGGGTTACATTTATAACTCAAAGAAGGTGCTACGCACGTAGTTCCAGAGCATTGTACCCATACAAAGGCTTTTAGTCATGGGGTCATTTGAAAAGGAGGGCACGTACCCCAGTACGAAGAAGATTCTCTCTTGGGAATTTGATTCCTGCATTGATGAGCCAGACTTTGAAGTATGCTAAGGAGTAATCTTAACAGTACCAGAGTCTAAGGGATCCAATCCTTTGGTAAATTCCCAGGAACTCTTGGATTAGAAGGTCTGTAACACGCTCAACAAAGTCATGGTCAAGATAGAGGCTAGGCTCTTTGTGCACAATGACAATATAAGAGAACTAGAGGGAAAGCTAGGGAAGAAAGAAGAGGAGCTGTCAGAGAAGGCCAAGAGCTTGAAACAAGAAGAATTGATCAACACATAGCTAAGGCGCGAGTTAAAGGATGAGAATACAAAGGTGCAGGAAGTATACAAGAAGGTGGAGTCTATCAAGAGTGTCATCCTTTTAAAGCACCCAGACCTAGCGCCACCTGCACAGAAGTACACATCCATTATGGAATTCTTAGAAGATCTAACACACAACCTCACCATGGAGAGACGACCTTTGGCCCTGGAGTCTACAGAGGAAGTGGCCGCGAGCTTAAAGGAAGAAGATAGGTTGAGGGCAGTAGCACTCATTGTTGAGTATAGCAAGGTGCTTGAAGAGGTTAAAATCGCTGCCCAATTTGCTGAGGCCACATATGATACTTGTGAAGATAGGGATAAGGTAGGAATCACCTTGGTTTCCACACTCAAAGTAGAGCTAAAGGAATTCCAAGAGAAGAATAAAGGAAAGAGGGCAGAGAGAGACAAGGTCCTTGCCGAATTAGAAATAAAATCTGAGGCGATTGAAACATTAAGGGGTTCAATCAAGGCCGTGCTGAAAGAACTATACCCTCAGATTACCAGGAGGATGGAAATGCTCGAAGACCTAGTCAAGGAGATGGAGAAGATCCTTGACACTTTGGTCACCCAAGGTATTGGCCTAAGTTTTGACGAGGTGAGCATGTTGTTCATTGACCTCTATCAGAAGGCACAAAGCAAGGTTGACATATGGAACAAGATGGAGACAGAATTATGAAAGGATTTTCCCAGCTTGTTGAGTTGATGCCCCGTCATTCTTCCTTCTTCCCCAATTCTTTCATTCCTTTGTTCTTTTAAAAAATTTAAGACCGTACCTTTGTTCCTGAAGGCAGCATACATCTTGTTTAAGTGGAGTGTTTCCATGGATGGAGAACAGGTGTAGTGTGGGGTGATGTTGGACCCCTGGATTATTGACCAAGTATGAAGGCACGTAAGCACATAAGGTACTAGTTATGGAATGGTGTGCAAGTCAAAAGCACGTAAGAGAAGGGTTTGATGAACCTCGTGGCGTGCGATGAGCGAAGGAAAAACCAAGGTTTCAGGACTTAGTCAATTTGGACGTCTGGAGTAGAACATGCGAAAAGCATGACCCGGTTGCACATGGATAAGATGCCAGCTTAGTGACAGGTTGGCCCATGAAGGAGAATTCTTGTGGTATAATCTTCTAGAATACCATCATGGGATAAAGTGAAAATCTCAAGCCTGGAGAAGCATGCTCACATGGAGGACCACATTTGGACACTTGGCACCAGATCTGAGGGCGCTGGAGGGTGATTTGGTAGCCCAGGAAAGATATAAATACAAGTGCCTGTAGAGACAGAAGGAGATCCATAGAGAGTGAGTAGAGCTCTGGAGAAATGTTGCGAGGACTTTCTCAAGTGGATAGTTGTATTTGGGAGAGGATGTATTAGGCTTGGGGGTTGTAAATTTTCTTTTTGGTAGGTTAGTTACTTTAAGTCTAGTGCAATGCATGGCTACGGTCTTCTTCTCTATGACCCTCTGTAATGGTTCCATGGATGTAATAAGGTTTCCTTTTATAATATATACATGAATATCAATCATTCGGATGCATATTTATCTCTTATGAGTTCTCTTTCCTTTCATGCTAAGTATTGATGTTTGTATGTTTCTTTCTATCATACTACCTGTTATGGATTATGTTAAGTACTTGGTCTGAAATGACTGCAAGGATCTAGAGGTCGCTCTGAGCCCTATGGTTCTTATGTGTCCTAATTTCCCTTCTGAAATCTCTCACACAAATCATAGATGATGTTTCCGACTAAACTCACATAAAAGAGAGACTCGGTACCTGCGCGTACCTCAGGTGAGCGCTCAGCTTCCACTAGGTGATAGGTAGGCACACATAGAGTTCCTTTCTTTTGTGATAGGGGTAAAAATGACTACACTTGTTACATTGTTGGGCGTATGGGCACAATTTGTGTGTGCATCCAATTGGGTTACCACGACAGGACTATTTCGGGGGGCGGTTTGTACAAAGTGGGTTTCAGGATATGGATACCATTTGGGGCACAACCGAGAGTGGTCAGGGCCACATATGATGTTATTTAGTATAGGCAGCTGTTGGAGGGCCTATCTACAGTTGATATCATTTATTGGCCATATGTTGATCTTCCATCTTAAAGAGGCATGGTTGAGGAGTTAGAGGAGCTCCAGTTATTGACATGGATATAATGGCAGCATGCTGGTTAGCATGAGATGATACCCGTGTACAGGGTCAGACACAAGTTTAGACTATAGTAAGACATGCCCCCACCTTTCCTATAGTACTATAGAGATGGCATGGAGAGACCCATGTCTCCACCACATTCAAGTGATCCCACAGGGTAGGAAGAGTAGGTGCCAGATCAACAGATTGATGATGCGGGTGTAACTAATGGATATAGGTAGTGGTGGGTGACATAGCTACGGGTGGTACCACCGAGGCCAGGACAACCTGATTTAGCTACAGTAATAGTGCAAAGAGATAAAATATAGGGGTAGATGGCTTCCCTACATGCACAAATTATAGTGTTGTAAGGAAAACTGACAGGGGCACAGGTACAGGTGACCACCTTATAGGCACAAGTGATGACCTTATAGGCCTAGGTAGCACAAGTGCAAGCTCCCGCATAGAGTGGAGATGGGGATTGAGAGTAGGTAGCCTCCTTACAAGCACTGATGGCTAGATTACAGGGCCAATTGGCCATAGTACAAGCATATGTTGCATCCCTATAGGCCCAGATAGCTACATAGGTACCGCCATAGGTACAGGGACAGGGTTCGATAGTACAGGCACCTACACCAGGACATGGTTCACTTTTAGTCGGGAAGAGTTCACAAGGGGTAGTGAGTCCGATGGCACCACCATAGACCATATCCATGGCAAGGTTCATGGATGTCCTAAATGAGGATCACTATTATCAGGACCATATAGCCACTGCAGGGATCAATGTGCCTTCATATTCCGAATATCAATCTAATCAGGCAGCTAGTGAGTGTACTAGATCTAGGACTCATAGTTTTGGTAGCACATGGAATCGTCAGCCCCAAACATAGGGCTAGGGTGAGCTTACTAGTTCTTGGAGACTGGGCCCGACAAAGGGTTAGGAGGGGGAGGTGGAGGTCAGGCAGGGACCAATAGAGGGTGGTGAGATGTTAGCAGGGCACTTGACTAGTAGGGAGGTGGAGACAAGTGAGAATAGAGAGGAGGGCATCAAGTGGGGGTACTTGGTCACTATAGGTGATATTGAACCATTATTTTGATTTTTTATATATATTGGCCAACATTCCGAAGAAGTGAGATTGTACATGAGATTTTTGAGATACTAATATTTATTTATATCTACGTATATATGTATTGATACATAGACACTCACATTATCTAATTAATAATGTTTACTAGATGGATGATGTACTTGCTTTAATTGTCATTGTTATTGTGTATCATGGAAACTAATTGAGTTATGCATGATTGAGATGAGGTCATATAGGCATGGTGGAGTCTGGTATAGGCATGGTTGAGTTAGGTATAGGCATGGTGGATTTAGGTATAGGCATGGTGGAGTTAGGTATAGGCATGGTGGATTTAGGTATAGGGATGGTTTGGTCATGTTTTTGCATTTGATTTAGTTTCCAAGTTTGTTATTATGGAAAATAATGGATTGTATGTATGTTGTGGCTAAATTTACATGTACTAGATATCATGGAAATGCTAAATGATTGATGTATGATATGGTTGTTGTTATAAAATGGTAGGTATGTATGTTTTCATGATTGTTTAATTTCCAAGTTTTGTGTAAAATATAAACTAACTAGGGTAAAATGTAAACATAAAGGGGGGAAATTGGTTAGGGGGAAAAGTGGTCGAGCTAACCTCCAAGGGGTCCCATGCCCTTAGATTTCTGCCTACATATCCCCAATGAAAAGGGGCCTTAGGCTGATGCAGTTCTCTCGTAAGCTAGGAAAGAATAGGATGAGGATAGATGAATCATTTGGTAGGTTTTAGGCATGCTTGAGTCTAGGTCATTGTAGGCATGGTTGAGTTTAGGTCATTTTAGGCATGGTTGAATTTAGATTGAATAGCCATGGGTTATTTTGGTGGAAAATGAAATCCCAAAATTTATGTTTCGAAGGTCTGATCCTATGAAGGAGGATCAATAAGTAAGAAAAGAGGGGAATGGTAAGAGGAGACAAAAAATACGCCTAATTGGTAAGAACCATTACGATTCTATCATACCAAAGATTGGCTTATAAAAAAACCCTAAAGGTGTTACTTGATTCACTATTCAAAGGTAGGGCTTAGCATACATGTAATGTAAGGGGTCAGTACTGGTGACAACAAAGGTTTTTTAGTTGAGTAGGTAATGGTGAAGTTTAGTGGTGACAAAAAATAAGGCTAAGAAAATTTTTTCAGCATGAGTATATCTAGTTTCGTACTCTAAAAGCATATGGTTTATATAATAAATGACTTTCTCCCTATGTTGCTCATCACAATGAGTGAGCATTGTACCTAGGGAATGATCAGTAGCAGAAATGTAAAGGTTAAATGGTTGGTTTTTAATATCCTTAGGGGGAATGAGCATAGATGGTTGGAGGAGGTATTATTTTAAGGAATCAAAGGCTCTGTGGCATTCAGAATCCTATTTGAAGGAGACATCCTTTTTTAAGAGATGATGAAATGGATGTCAGTAGTCAGAACGAAGAGAAATAAAGCAATGAATAGATTACAACTTGCATTACAAACTATAGAGTTGAAAAAGGTTAGCAGATGGAGGAATTTCAAGAATAGAATTGATTTTAGAGGGATTAAATTCGATGCCACAAAAATAAACAATAAAACCAAGGATCTTTTTAGAGAGAACAACAAAGACACAATTCTTAGGTTGAAGGTAAATGTAGTATTTGATGAGATAGTCAAAGACAACTTTAAGGACAATAAGGTGTTTGGTCTGATGTTTAGATTTGGAAAGAATATCATGAACGTAATCTTCCAATATTTTATGCATGATGTCATGAAAACCATAAGTGATATCCCATTGATATGTAGCAGTAACGTTTTTTAAGGCCAAATGGAATGACATGATAACAGAAGGTCCCCCAAGGAGTGATGAAGGTGGTTTTGTGTTGATCTTCCAGGGAGAGTAATATTTGGTTATAACCTGAGAAACCATCCATGAGTGATAGCATCTCATGGCCGGCAATGAGATCAACTAGTTGGTCAATACTAGGTAAAGGAAAATCATCTTTGCAGAAATCTAAGATAAGGTCATGGAAATCTATGCAAATTCAGATTCCCCCTATCACTTTTGTGACAGGAATGATGTTAGAGATCCATTGGGGAAAATAAATGGGTAGGATGAAGGAAACCAAAATAAGGCAGTGGAGTTATTCTTTGACAAGAAGGGTAATGCGGGGGATGCATTTTTCATAGATTTTGTTTCACAAGTTTGGCATTAGGAATGGTTATGATATTGTGGACAACAATTTTTGGGTCAATACCAGGCATATCAATATAGGACCAAGTAAAATCGTTGCTATGATCCTAGAGGAAAGAAGTAAAAGTTTCTTGTTCAGTTGCATCTAAAGATTGGCCTATTTTTATAATGTTTGGGTCATCATGAGTGTGAATATTGATCTTAATGGTCAATTCATTCAATATGGTTTTTGTCTCAAAAGATAATGACCAGTTAATATATGAATCTTCTGAACCAAGGTAGGTGATAATATACTCATCGTTCCGACATTAAACAACATTAATAGAAGGGTTATCATAATTAATCATGTCAGGATATAGGAAGGGAAGAGAAGAGGGAGTCTCACCATCTTACTCATAAGTCAGAGGTCCTAGGGAAACAGTGTTCACAAAAAAAATGTTAGGAGGAATGGATTCTAGGTCCACAGACTTTGTAGGTGAAGGTGGTGAAGTTGGTGAATGAGGTGGGGAATTTTTATCATCCTCAATGAGTTCAACCCGAGCTTACTTGGAAGGTGGTTCAGAAAATCCAATACCACTATGGTATTTATACTTACAAGTGGTGCAAGGAATGATAGTATGGTGGCATTTTTCAAAGAATCCAAATCCCTTCCAAACATAACGATGGCGGAAGTTGTGGGTGAAGTGGCGGTTGGTGAGAGATTTGAGGTCAGAGGAAAATGGTTGAGTTTGGAAAGGTGGCTCAGGCGAGTAGGTAGAAGCATCAAGAGCCCATACGTTAATTTAGTGTGAAGGTAGGGAGAACCGTAGGGGAAAACCTTTGTTATGAGGTGATCATATCGGGGATGTTGGTGAAGGTTACCATACTCTTGAGGAGTAAGGAATGTGTCAATGTTATAAAGGCGGTACTCCCCCAGAGTGAGGAATTGAAAAACACCTTCTAAGGTATTAGTATTTGATATGTTGGTAGCAGGAATGGATGAATCACTGGATAGTTGGTAAGAAGAAGCATTAGTTATTTGAGAATTAGATGAGTTGGCTAATAAGTTAGCTATATAAGTTGTAGCAGTAGTGGAAGATGTAGCGATAGCATTGGTGAGTAAGGCACTGGCTGAAGAATAAGTGGTAATGGTGGTAGATGCCTTAAGGTGTATAAGGACATCATTGGGTCAATATAACATGTTACAAGTTTTGAATGGTGAAGGGTCGGATGGAAGGGTATAGTTGTGCCCTTCATGTTTGAATTTTAAACAGTAGTGTAAGGTTGAAGGAAAATAACCCATGGCACGAATATAGGTTCAGCCAAGTAGCAAGTTGTGTTAGAATTCCCCCTCTAAGACATAGAATAATTCATGAATGGTAAGGGGATCCACACAAATGTGGAGAATGATGGTGTCGAGGGTGGAATTCATGGCATCATTGAATGCACGCAACATAATTGAGTTATAATGCATGTAATTGGAAGGGATGCACATTTGGTTGTATGCATGGGAGAAAATGATGTTAATACTGGTACCACCATCGATCATAGCACATTAAATGCATATATTATCAAAGTAGACAAAAATAAATATGGTAGGATTACGATCATCTGATTAGAGAGGTACAATCTCATCGTTAGAGAAACTAAAAGTGGCTACTTGATGTGTAGTAGCGAGAGCAGAGGAAGGAGGTGAAATGGTAAGAGAGGCCACATGATGAGGAGTGATAATGGATGTAATAGGCATAGGGTCATTAGGCAGAACCTTAATAGATTTTAGAACCTCAATGAGGGTCTGTCGATGAAACTCAAAGGTTTGGACAAGGTCGTACAAATACATTTTGAGAGGATACTGGTGCAACTATTTAAGCATTGGATGATGGGGAACCCTTTCAAAAATAGGGTATGTAGGTCTATGGATAGTGATTTTTTGGTGCAGGTGCAGATGGAATATTGGGTAAAAGATTAGTAGATGAGTTTGTTTCTTTCTCCTTTCCTTTTTCCTTCTAGTCTTGAGTGAAAATTTGAACCATATTAATCTGTGGTAAAGGAGAAAGTGAGTCGTGATAGGTGTAGAGACAGGATGGAAAAAATATGGTGAGGGCATATACTAGTTTTGTGGAAATAATGTAGCACATTGGCATTTTGGAAGAGGTTTGGCTAGCTCTCTTATGCTGAACCATATTTATCTCAAATTTTGGAGGAGAATAAAAGGTTTGTGGAGGGGGAGATGAAGGTTTCATGAATAGGTACGGGATGAGGATGTGTGGTGATAGGTAAAGGTGGAATAAGGTCCTCATCTAAAATATCATCATCATCAAAGTTTTCTTCGAGTAGGACATAGTTGGAGAAGAATAGTCTTAAGATTCTTACATTTTTCCACATCATGCCTTGGCACACAGATGGTAAGCACAAATTTTAGTATCGATCAAACCCTTCTATGTTTAGGTTTGAGTGGGTCGTAAGGTCTAATTTTTGGTAATGTGATGACATAGGTTTCCAAAAGGTTAGCTAAGATGTTGGCGTAAGACCCTACCAATTGATCACAATGTGAAGTAAATGTGGGTCTAGATGGAAGTGTGGGGGTACTTTGGTCAGAGAGGCACCATTAGAAGGTGGAATCAAATCTTGAGTAAGTTTGACCACTTGTTTGGTAAATAGTATGGTTTTAGGTTTGGATTACACTTTCTTGGGTAAAGATGTAGCAGGTGAACTAGTTGTTGAAGGTGATGTAGGTTTAACTACCTCTTTAGAGGAGTAGGGGGTTATTGGGCTTTGGTTGCACCTTCTTGTGTAAAGGTGAAGAAGAAGTGTGTGATGTAGAAGGGAAGGAAGATGGTGGAAGGGGATAGGGTTATCCAAGGTGATAATGAAGTTGCGGTGAAGGTTCTAGTAAGAGGCAGTGTGGAAGGTATTGGTTGAAGAGAAGGGAATGGCATAGGTAATGATTAGGATACTGGAATTGGTGTAGGTATAGGAGGTAAATAAGGATGTAGGTGACGGCAAAGGTGCATAAGCTATGTAGGTAATTTTGGTGTAACAGAGGATCGTGATGAGGTATGATTGTTGTGTTTTTGGTTTACTCTAGGTAGGATAGGTTGTTTGGACTAAGGTTGATGGGTGGGGGACCTAGGATAGATGAAAGTAGTGAAGGTGACAGGAGTGGGTAGTGGGAGCAAGATCGGTGTATGTAGCCTAAGAGGTTGGGTCTTCCTCTTAGGTGGGGGAGTATTCTTTACGATAGCTTGTGAGGACGTGGATAAATATAAGTTTGATAGGAGGATAGATTAGGCTTGATGTCAGCATGACTCCTTATGTGGCAATGGTTCTGGACATGGAGGAAGATATAGGTGTAGGTAAGGTTTTAGGCATAGGAAAAAGTTCATTTGATGGTAGAGGTTTTAGGTGTGGGAAAGGGTGATGAAGAAGGGGTCGCTACAACTAGCATGGGCATAGTGGGTTTGGTTGTCTGAAACACATTTGGATAGATCATGGAAGTATCAGCAAACAACATTTGCATTTGAGTTGAGACAGGTAGTCGAAGGCATCCCTAAAGCATGGAATTACCAACATAATCCAAGCAGTCAGCCAAACATTAAAACGGAACCGCTAGAGGTGGATGATGTTGTTTTGGTAGTAATCCCTATAAAGAATGTCCATGAGATAGGGATCTAGTTGGGTTTAGAATATGTGGGTGAAAGAGACGAGATAAAATCTATAGGATCCTTGAAAGCCAATGGATAATTGTCACAAATAAGAAGGGATGCTACTAATGGATGTCCTTTGTGTAGGGGAGATGAAAATTTGGATGAGGAAAGTTTAAAGTTTTGTGAATAAGAAGGTAAGCATGAATCTCTCATGGGTAGAAGAGTAATTATTGCAGGTTGTTCATCAATTTTAGAGGTGAGTTGGGAAATTACATCAGCAAATATTGTGGACTCCTCTGTGGATGAAGGAGGAGATAAGAGAAACTCCTCTATGGTTAAAGGATTAGATGTAACAAGTCACTCCATGGATGAAGGAACTCATGCAAGAATCTCCTCAATAGATGAAGTAGGAAGAAATTAAGCAAGAAGAGCTGGTATGAGGTCAAAAACAACATGAGCCTCACGAAGGTTACTATCATTGGTCGAGGTTTCTCTGGTTTGGTTAGATGAAGGGGTGTGATTTGGGAACAACATCTTGAAAATGTGAAGGTTCTGATTAGCCGATGCATTAGGATTATCCAAGACTATATCTCCATTATTTAACATTTCTTGGATGATATTTTTAAAAGTTATAAAATTACCATCACTATGACCTCTAACACGATGATAGTTGGAGTAATCATTTTATTTTTACCATGCAAGAAAAAAATGAGAGGGGTCAAAACCAATATGTGGTTTGATGGGTGGAAGATTGATTGCTCTAGATTTTAGAATTTTTTCTAAAACTAAAGAGTAGGGCTCCCCTATGGGAGTGTATTTTCATTTCTCCTACTTGAACTAGAAAGCCTGAACAGGAGAAAGATTGGAATAAGGATTTGATTGGCTGGATGGGTGAGATGGGATGGATTTCAAAACTATTATGTTGGTAGATCCTTTTACTTTAGATTAATTATTTTGTAGTTTGGAAGAAGAAGAGGCATCATTTGATTCAAACACAACATTCTTGTCATACAATTATAAATTCATCTCTTCAATAGCACAAATTTCAAGTTTTCAGGCCATGGTGAACACCTTGTCAAACATGCAGAAGGTTTTAACTTAGAGATTTGGTGAGTTGTGTCTAGCACAAGCTCTGGTGAATAGCTCTATTAACTCAGTTTGAGGCAGTTGAAATGTGAGATGGTTGATCAGGCTCCGCCAATGAGTGACAAAATATGTGATACATTTGTCTTCGTATTGGCATGTTGCGTACAAATCGGTCATGGTGACCTTCTTGACAATGTTGATGGCAAATTGGTCTAGAAAATTCTAAGCTACTTGGTTGAATGAGAAAATGGAGTGCCTAGTTAGATCACTATACCAATCCAAAGTAGGTCCAATCAATGAAATTAGAAATGTTTGTAGGAGTAACACGTCATTATGAGTGATCAAATAACACATGTTTAAAATACCACAAGTGTTGTTGCAGGTATTATTTGTTGTTAAATCAGTTAAATTTAGGAATTTCCCAATGGGGAGGGTACAAATGAATTGGAATGGATGGGTGAATGGGTTCATTACAAATCTTCTCATATTTCAGAGAGTTTCGTGAGCCGAAGATAGATGCTTCCAATGTCTACATCTTGTCCATCATCATTTTGATAAGATTGTTGGTAGGTTGTGATGACTTGGCACCCCCTACAATATAAGGGGGTAGATTAGGATGGTATGATGTGGGTGACATCCCAGTATATGGTGGTTCCAAGTACGAAAATTGTGAGGAAGGAATGTAGGACAGAATAGATGTATATGGTAAGCATCCTAAATAAGCGATAGATGAAATATGAGGTTGTTTGTGATAAGTATAGTTAGGTGGAGTGGATGTAAATACTCTCCTAGAAATTAGAGGAAGAGACTATGGCATGGAGAGGAAAATGTTTTAGAAGGAAGTATGGGATACCGACACCATTGGTGGTTGAGATGCAATAGGTGTATGAGAAGTGGCGGGTGTAGATAGACCTACACTCAAGGTGGTTGATAAAGGCATGGTTGACATCATAGAAGTGAAAAACATCAAAGGTGTAATAGATGTCATATGTGCATCCAATATCGATGATGTAGGGTCAAGCTAGGAACCATAGGTGGTAAGGTGGAAGAGGGTAAGGCCAAGCTAGTAGTAGCTAATGTAGAATTTTGTGTGAGGGTAGGAGGAATGGACATAGGCAAACCATATACAAGCTGTCATGATGAGTCACGAGTAGATGAATGAGTGAGATAGTACTGCAGAGAAGTGGAGTTGTGATCAAGGAGTCTCACAAACTACTCATCACCAATGGGTATGGAAATATCCTGATTGGGGTCTATGGGTGATGATATTGAAGGGGGCGATGGGCTAGGTGGGAGAGGATGGTGAATAGCATGAAAAACGAGAGCATTATCTTGTTTATGAGTCAAAACCATGTGAATGATGATAAAACAAGTATTCTAATCTTCATTGATGATGTAGAAACACAAAAGTAACGGGGAAAATTAGTCTAAAATGAGTGATTATATCATTGTTCTGATTGGAAAGTCAGAATACAGAGACTGATTTCGGTTAGGGTAACTAATGTCGGTATGACGGTAACCACCACTAGTAATCTCAAACCGATGTCAGTTACTATGAAAAATAATATATTTAAATATTTGGCAATAAAAGGTGAAAATGGGTCCACCTGGATCCTGAAAATAATAACAGAGACTCAAGAGTGGGATAAAAATGGTAGAACAAGCCAAGAAAAGAACAAGAAGGTGGAGAATAATATTCTAGCAAAAAATATCAAAAAATCATATAAACCGATGTTCGTCAATTAATTGATGCCGGTAAGATGATACAACTGATGTCAGTCGTTATACTGATATCGGTTCCTGTGAAATATGGGAAGAGAAGAAAAAATGATTTTTTGGTGATTTAGATCAAATAAAAGGGCCAACCCAGAGACTAAGTATGGCTACGAGGAGTCGTAATAAACCCATAATAAAACCAGAATACAATTGTCATGATGTGGGACGTAAAAGGATAAGAAAATGAAGAAATGCAACTCACACCTCAAAATGCCTACATACAAAAAGCTAATAAACACGAAATCCTAAGCTATAGATTTTGTGTTGCGGCTTATGTCATTTAGGACTAACTATGATTAGGATAGAATTTTTGGTTAACAAAGGTTCCCTATAAAATATGACAACTATGGCTAGTTTCATGTAAGTTTTGGCATGGGAGATCCTTCTCTGAGATGATGACTGGACAGAGAAACCAGCTGGATACCATTGTCAATCCTCTTATCATGTGATCATTGACAACTTCTTTTGGAAAATATGTTGTTTAATAAATGTGTAGTTTTTTATTGATTTGGTATAGAGAGTGTGCAAAATGTGAGCTATGGTTCAATTTTTCAACCATCACCTAGGCATGACTTCTAGCGTATATGTTACCCACAATTTAGATTAGCTATAATGCAACAAACTCAACAATGCAAGTGCACAAGTTTTAAAACCCAAATCCACAAATTCTATTTGGTTAAAACAAATTATGAAGAGGTTAAGGGTATGACTTTCACTAAATGTAACGTAAGAAAAAGAAAGAAGATTTCTTTTTAAACCCAAAAAACCAGTGTCACTAAGTCAATTCAAAAGAATAGAATATTTCTAGAGAAGAAGCTTAATGTGAACTTATTTCAAATTAAAATAGACACAAGATTTTTTCCTAGGAATGAAAAATTCAAAGAACCCTTGATGGGTCCCACTGGGCGTGCCAATATGTTTCACCTAATTTTTTTTAGTTAAAATGGAACATGAAATAGGTTAGTAGGAATACTTGTGATAGGTTGAAGGTTGAATGCATGCATTAATGAATTTTTGATCCAATTTGATCGTGAAGAGCTTCCCCTTGGCTAGGAAAAATGACTTGTGTAAGTGTTGGTCGTCAAATAGGACTTTACGAAGAGCAAAAGTCAGGGGACAAGAAGTCCCTCCTCTGTAATGGGAAGAGGTTCCCTTATTCAGAAATGAACCTATTTACAAAAAGCTAATAACACACGAAATCCAAGATATGATTTTGTGTTGCGGCTTGTCATTAGGACTAACTATGATTAGGATAGAATTTTTGGTTAAAAAAGGGTCCCTATAAAATATGACAACTAGGCTAGTTTCATGTAAGTTGTCGGCATGGAGAATCCCTTCTCTGAGATGATGACTGGACAGAGAAAAGAAGAAACCAGTGGATACCATTGTCAATCCTCTTATCATGTGATCATTGACAACTTCTTTGGAAAAATATGGGTTTAATAAATGTGTAGTTTGTATGATTTGGTCATAGAGAGTGTGCAAAAGTGAGATATGTTCAAATTTTTCAACCCATCACCTAGGCATGACTTCTGCGATATGTTACCCACATTGATTAGCTATAATGCAACAAAATCAACAATGCAAGTGCCAAGTTTTAAACCCAAATCCCACAAATTCAGTTGTTAAAACAAATTATGAAGAGGTTAGGGAAAGGGTAGACTTTCACTCAGTAACGTAAGAAACAAGAAAGAAGATTCTTGTTAAAACCCAAAAAAAACCATGTTGTCACTAAGGCAATTCAACGAATAGATATTTCAGAGAAGAAGGAAGGTAATGTGAACTTATTTCAAATTACATAGACACAAGATTTTTCTAGGAATGAAAAAAGTCAAAGAACCTTGAGGGGTCCCACTGGGCGTTGCCACTATGTTTCACCTAATTTTTTAGGTACAATGGAACATGAAATAGGTTAGTAGGAATACTTGTGATAGGTGAAGGTTGAATGCATGCATTAATGAATTTTGATCCAATTTGATCGTGACGAGTTCCCCTGGGCTAGGGGAAAAATGACTCTGTGTAAGTGTTGGTCGTCAAATAGGACTTACGAAGAGCAAAGTCAGGGGACAAGAAGTCCCTCTCTGTAATGGGAAGAGGTTCCCTTATTCAGAAATGAACCTATTTACAAATATACAAAAAAATGATTTTCTGGTTGAAACTTGGATATTAGGAAAGTGTTTCTATAAAGATCATTCAATTAACAAAAGACTGCGGAATGAGAGTATGAGATGAGCAGAAAGGCAAAATGCAGAATAAGTAACAGAGTAAGTGGTATTCTTTATGTATGCGAAGTTATAGTGAATTGAAAACAAGATCATTTGTATCATATAAATAAGATGGAATTTGAGAGACACAAAGTTCTGTAAATAACATCTGCCAGAACACAAGTTTCTTAACATAACACAGAAAATGATCTTCAAAAAATTAAATGAAAGATTGGGGGATAACAGAGATCAGATAGACAAAGAATGGAAAGCCCTTCTGTATGATTTATTTCTGATCTATTTACACTTTCAGAAAATAAACCAAGTTTCTTCCTCCTCTCAAATGGCGTGGAGAGGCCATTATATAGCTTACAAATCAGTACTCTTTGTAAATACTTCTTTTAACTAAAGATAGTTAAGGATTGCCAATCGTAATACCTCAACTAATTACAATGAATTCGAGAAAAAGAATTAGAAAAGAAGAGAAGAAACTAGAGAAGAAGACAGGTGGTTACAACTGGGAGGGACCCATGACTTCAAATTCACTGCCCTAAATCTCTTCAATGGCCTCGGCTATGTCCCTTTGCCCGAGGGACTGATGTGTTGGCTATAGACTGACCCCAAAATCCAAGTCACTTCTGTATTTCTTTATCAAACTCAACATGAGTATGATAATCTTTATTTGCTTCTTCAATGGCAGATTGAAGAGAGAAAATCTCCTTCATTTTCTCTTTGGAGATGGAGCTTTCCTTGAATAGATTATCTTTGACAAAAGCTCTGAATTGAGATTTGATTTCTTACAGGAAAAGAGGCACACCAGAAGTTTCATCCTGAAGATGACAATGTATATCTTTGAAAGCAGATACAACCAATGTCTTGAAAGCCTCACCCTTCTACCAGTTATTCTTCAGCTCTACCAAAGCCTCCTCCAAGACTTTGATCTTCCACTCCATGCTGTAAACCTAGGACTTTGACAAATTATCCTTTGCATCATCAAAAACCTTATTTGCCAATAAAATGTTCTCATCTGTCTGTGCCATGAGACGGAGGTCTACTATGCAACTGCTCCAGAGATTGAGCTCTTATCTATGAGCCCGATAGTGGAGGAGAACTTATGTTGCAACATCTTCACCCTTTCCATGGAGTTTGAAAGCTCATCGATGAAGTTCAATCCTAAAACAAGCATATCTTCCACCATGGACTCCATAGTCTACCAACAGACAGAATACTTGTGCATGTCTTTGATACTCTGTACCTTCATCTTGGCTCAAAATTACAGGTGGTGGAAGAGAGTCAATCGGGTAGGTTCCAAAACTTTGTCCTTAGACAAAGAGATTTTGATGAAAATGTGAGAATCTGGGCCTGTTCTCCAACTAATTCAATAGTTTGCTGCCCTTTCTCTACCCTCCCAATGACTCTCGTGACTGTTCTCTGGAGGTTGTGGATCTCACCTTCAGAGTAGACTCTCCCATTGGGAATTCTTGAGAGTTCTAAGTCAGATGCTGCAAGTCCTTGCTCTAATTTGTTTTACTGTAGGCTTAGCAATCTCCATGAATTGCTGACCTTGAGCATTTAGACACTATTCTGGAGGTTATTTTGGCTTCTTGGCATGAGAAGGAGTAGTGCTAACAAGGCTGCCACAACATCAAATTTGGCCCTGAGCTCCGAGAGGAAGATTTTCTCTTTCTACCGTCAACAAAAGTTTAGACCCATGCAAAAGAGGAAGAGGAAGCAGCAGGAGGGGCAAGAGGACCAAGAGACATAGAGCTCATGATGCTCAAGGTTTGCACAGCTGTGGTCTCAACTTGAGATGTGAGTGGGCCCCGGAGACAATTGCTACAGAGGAATCAATAGCACTTGGAAGTTCAGTGCTCTGGACTTCCTTATCTTTATTTGTTGGATCTTCAGGAGCATTTGCAGGGGTTGGCATTTCACTATCTTCACTTTCACTGAGAACAATGATGTTCTCTGGTCCCAAAGGCACTTCTACCTGCTTTCTTTGAAGATATTTTTCCATAGGCTCCTTCTTAACCTCTTTGAGTTTCTTTTGATACACCTGAGAGGATGAAGAAGGAGTGCAAGCTACAGGTCCTTACGTTGATGAGGTAGGAGGGGTTTGCACAGGTGTGTCTGATATGCGGGTCGATGCTTCCCTCCTTGGTGTTGAAAACATACTTAGAAGAGGATTCTCCTGAGTTCCTTCTGAGCTCTCGAACTTTCCTGTCAAACCAGACCTTAGTCCTAACTAAGACTGGAGCAAGGATCTCGGCTAGATCATCTTTCTCTTTCCTATTCCAATCAAAGTCCTCCAAGGGAGTGTGCTTAACCACATTGTCATACTCATATGAGTATAGATCAGAATTGTCATCCTGGAGTCCTTCAGGAACTTGGTATAAGCTGAGTTCTTGGATCAATTGCAGAGAGAACCTACCATAGTGCCTCCTTCTAGCTTCAAAATCATCTGCACAGTCAGCCCAGTAGTCTTCTATATCTATCCTATGATGATAGATTATCTTGATGTTCTATTTAATGAACTTCTTCAAGTCGAACCAAGTTTTTGGCTTGAAGAAATGAACAGTGATACGAACTAGGGATCTTTCTATTTTCTGTGCATCCAGGGCTGTTTTACAAGTGTAGTTTCCCAAAGAGATGGGAAAATGCAAACCAGAAATCTTCTTATCTCTACAGGTTCTGTGTAATTTGTCTAACTGCCTGCATACTTCAATCAAAGCTAGCTTATCACTGCAGAACATGAGAAGCCTCAGAGGCGTGCTCTCATAGCCAGCAAGCCTGATATAGGAGAATTTTCTGAATTGAGTAAAATAGGCACTGTAGTGTGATATCAGGTTCATGGCTTCATCTGAAAACCTTCTAGCAGTGTCACCCTCAAGTAGCATAACCACGTACATGGTGAAAGCATCATTTACCCTTCTGAAATTGCGATTGCTGGTCTCTAGTGTGAACTGCGGGAAGTAGGCGTATACAGGATCATCCTTGTGGGCATCAATGTAAGAAAAACCAAACCATTACCTTGATGCCGCCAAAGTATACATCAGGTATGAAGTCATAAATAACTTCTTTGTTTGTTGTACATTGGACAGCTGCTCCGCCAAATTCATGCTGATGATTTCTACCCAATTGATATTTTGAGTTCCCTCGCACACCATGCTTATGAGCAGGCACATCCAAAAATGGAACTCATTAGTAGAAGGTAAGCCTATAACCCGAGATAGTAGGATTATGAAATCTGACAACTCTTCATTGAAATCTTCTCAGAAGAGAGTCTTGGATAGACGAGACACTCCCTTCTTAGGGTTTTGAAGCCATGACTTCACCACCCGTGCCTTGTATTTGTCGCTATCTTGATTTTACAGGGCTTGTGCTTGATCTCGGGAAACAACTATGGCATTATCCATCTCTGGGATCCTCAAAGCAGTGCTAATGGTGGCAGCATCTAGCTTGGTGATGATTTCCCTGTGTACATTGGTTAATTCACTCAAATCAAGGTCGAAGTGAGCTCCGCATGAAAGCACTGTATCAACACATTGCACCGAGATTAGGAAACCTCCAGCAAAAGCCAAACTGATGTCGTGAATCATCTGTGCTATTGGTGTAGGGTTTGTATCTACCATCCTTGCCCAAAAATCACCGAAGTCAAAATGACAAGCTTCACTGTCCCCAATATTGGGAACGGCAGATTCTAGTGGTGAGATTTGCTCCTGTCCCTGAAATTTGATCTTCATATTGATAGTAACTCGGAGGACAGAGACGCAAACTAAACTCAGGAAGGAAATACAGAGGAAAGGGATACATGCGTAGGTTTTTAGATTGCAAGGGTTTGAGCAAAGGATAGCATGAAAGCAATGTGAAAAACGGGTAGGAGGGTCGCTCATTATATAGCCGATTAGGAGAGAGAAAGACAATGCATGCGCATTTAAAACATAACTACCAATTTGAATAAGCATGATATTCGGGTAGAGTAGGAAAAATAAGCATGAATGGCACTTGGTTCATTTGGGACATGTGAGATGCGAATGCGCAAAACACGCGGCTCAGCCGATTCGGGTGAAACGAGGAAAAAGATGCACAAAATCCTTTTGGGACATACGGGACAAAAGTGTGCGAAACACACGACTCGGCCAGATTGAGTGAAAAGGTGACAATAGGTCCGGAACAGTTCGAGACATTTGGGATGCAAGTGCATGAAGTACGTGGTTTGGACGATTCGGCCAAAAATGGAATAACTTACACAATTTGACTTGGGACATTTGGGACACAAAAGAGCGAAGTACACGGTTCGGGTGTTTCGGCCGAAAATTGAACAACTTGTCCGATTAAACTTTGGGACATTTGGGATGAAAAGTTCCAACGGGCCCGAAAAAAGACAAACTTCGAGGAAATCGTCCGATCAGGGAATAGAGCGCACTTTTGAACTTGGGACACCGGCGGACAAAAATGTCCGACAGGCCCGAAAAAACACACAAAATGACCCAAAAACACATATTTTCTCAATTTCACGACTTTTAACATTTTCAATACAACAGAGAAAACACTTAAACTCAAAATTTTGAAAATTCACTTTCTTAAGAGCAGGGAATTTTGAGTGGACAACAAGTAGCTCCCTCTGGGGACGACTTGGCATAAATTCAAGGAATGAGACAAGGTAAGAACTTAGACAAACTCGGGGAAGTAGACTAGTACCTTATCCCTTGGGCCACGGAGTCAAAAAAGTAGACCAATACAGAGGACAACACACCAAAACAAAAAGGAAAGAAAAAACAAAAATGATGTACAGAATATACAAAGGACTCCCTAGTCACCTAAGACTTGAACAAATTAAGGTACTGCCCACTATAAGGAAGTGGGAGAGGAGAACCATCCATGTAATCAAGATAAAAGGAATTATTACCGGCAAAGTGTCTGATCTTGAAAGGTCTGAGCCAAAGGGAGTCGAACTTGCCATGGCTACCACGAGGTTCATGCCTTTTATCCCATAACAACACAGTGTCTCCAACTTGGAAATCTCTGAACCTAGCTTTGTTATCAAACAGGACCTTTACTTTCTGCTAGTGAATAGATATGCTATCAGCAACCTCCAATCTGTCCTCATTCAGTTTGTGAAGGTACATAATTCTCTTATCCAAAGCATCACTGAAACTAGTATCTTCAATGGCCTTCATTAGATGCAAGGCTGGCAGTTCCACTGTTACTAGCAGTTGAGCTTCTACTCCATATACCACTTGAAAAGGGGGACATTCCAATAGCTCTCTTTTGTGTAATCCTGTCTACCAAAAGAGCATCATAGAGCTTCTTGTGCCAGTTTTGTTGAGACTCATTGACTAATTTCCTTATAATAGTCACCAAATTTTTATTAGTGGACTCTACTTGCCCATTTCCTTGAGGATAACAGTCTGAGTGAGCCAAAGAAATGCCATACCCATAGCAAAAATCCATTATCTTAGTTGAAGAGAAATTCGAAGCATTATCTGTCACAATCTTGTTAGGTACACCATACCTTACCAAGATGTTCTCTTTGATGAAGTTGCATACCACTTCAGAAGTAGTACTCTTAACTGGAATAGCTTCCACCCATTTGGTGAAATAGTCCATGGTAGTTAACACATGAGTATGACCAGCACTAGAAGGAGGATTAAGTGTTCCAATGAAGTCCAAACCTCATTGTTGAAAAGGTTCTTCAATTACAACTGGCTTAAGAGGCAAAGAGGCCAATTTAGGTCTTCCCACGAAGGTCTGACAAGCCTCACATTTATCAACCCACTTGGATGCATCCCTGATCAAGGAAGGCCAGTAATATCCTCCACGAAGGATCTTGTGAGCAGTGACCATTGATGAATAGTGCCCTCCACATGCCTGATCATGAAAAGCTGAGAGCAACTTTCTCTGCTGTTCCTTGTCCACACATTTCAAAAATCTCCCATCTAACCCACGTTTGAACAAGGCGTTTTCCCACAACACATATTGAACTAACCTCAATTTAACAGTCCTCTTTTCTTTGGCAGTTAAATGAGAGGGGCATTCCCCATAGGTGAGAAAATGGGTGATGTCAGCATACCATTCATCAACTGAGCTAAGGAACAGAACGGTAGGAAGGCCAACTTTGTTCTCCAGTAATTCATGCTTAGCTCCTTCAGCAATTAGCTCACAAAGGCCTTTTCCACGAACCAGCTTGGTCGGTTTGATGTCAATTTCATATTCTTGGACCTTAGCAACCCAGTTCCCTCTCTTGGATCCAAATTCTTGTTGTGTGAGAATTGCCTTAACAGTTGTATCTGGAACCAAAACCATGGAATGAGAATTGAGGATGTAAAAACGAAACTGCTTAACAACTTTGACCACTGTAAAAGCATGTTTTTCCATCATGGTGTATTTTAACTCATGATCTTTTAGAATATAGCTCATGAACGCAATTGGGAGCTCATGCTCGTTAGAGTCTTCTTGAGTCAAAACAGCAGCCAAGGTATTATCTGTGGCATAGCATTAAATAATAAAATCTTTGCTGAAATCAGGACAGGCTAAAACAGGAGTTTTAGCGATAGCTCTCTTGATACCTTCAAAGGATTCCTTTCCTTCAGAAGACCAACCAAACATTTGTTTCCCTTTCATCATCTGAGAAATATTCAAAGTTAACTCTACAAAATCAGGGATGAACCTTCTTAAAAAATTGATCTTACCAAAGAAAGAGTACACGCCCTTTTTACTGGTTGGGAGAGGAATTTGCTGGATAGCTTGTACTCGTTCAGGATCAATCTTAATACCATCTTTGGAAATGATGTGCCCTAATAATTTTCCCTCGATGACACAAAAGACAGATTTTTTAGGATTCAAAGAGATCACATGCTCTCTGCATCTTAGCAGAACTGTTTCCAGGTGGTCAAAATGATCCGCCCTTGTTTTAGAAAACATGGTCAGGTCGTCAAGGTATATGACAATACACTTCCCTTTCAAACTTCCAAAAGCCAGATCCATAGCTCTCTGAAAAGTGGCACCAGCATGAATGAGCCCAAAAGGCATTCTCTTGTAAGCAAAGGTACCCCAAGGAGTAGTGAAAGCTATTTTGTGTTGATCTGTAGTATCAACCTCTACCTGATTATATCCCGATAATCCATCAAGCATAGATAACATTTCAGATGCTGTTACTACTTGCAAGACCTGATCCATCATGGGCAAAGGATAATTATCTTTCAAGGAAGCCTGATTTAGGTTCCTGAAATCAACACAGATGCGAATCTCACCATTTTTCTTCCTAACAGGCACAATATTTGCAATCCATGTTGAATGGTGAATGGGAAAAATGATTTTAGCCTTTAACAACTTCTGTATTTCCTAAAAGATGGTGTCAGCTATTTTGGGGTTGTATTGCTTCTATTTCTACTTAAAAGGCTTGATTCTAGGCTTGAGTGGAATAAAATGCTGCATATCTTTTGGTTTGAAAGCTTTCAAATCTTCATAAGAGTAAGCAAGAACATCCTTATACCTCTTTAAAAGATCAATTGCTTTCTTCCTTTCATCTACTGTGCAACATTTTCCAATGTTCACGAGCTTAGGATTAATAGAATTCCCAATATCAATCTTGTCATACTCAGCTGATTGTTGAGGTCCAGTGGAAGCTCTAGACTTCACATACCTGTCATGTTTATCAAATAGTTCCTCTAAACTCACCAGTCCTTTAGGAATCTTGTTTCCTTTGAGATTGATGCATCCATCCTGATCTGTTTCTTCTCCTTGGGTGACTGCTTTGTCAAAGGACACACTTTCACGAGGCAGGTTGTCACTTCCTTCAAAATACAGCTGTTCAAAATTACCCTTGAGTTCAAGGAAAGAAAGCAAGTGTTGATCATCATTCAAAACTTGCCAGTTATTGGTATTATTAGGTACACTAGGACGATGGACCATCTCAATGGTGAATTTATCCTGAGAGAAGTTAGGATGAGGAATCAGTAGTGAGCCTGAGACTGCTAGTGAATCAGCCCTGCTGTTTTTCTCCCTAGGTATTACTTCAATGGAGAAAGCATCAAGAAATTCAATGGAATCCCAAACCTGATTCCGGTAATGTTTCAACCTTCCATTTTTTACCTAGAAAAGGCTTCTAACTTGCTTTACAATCAATTCCGCATCGCCACGAGCCAGAAGATTCTTTACACCTTGTTCTTTGGCCACTTGCAGTCCAAGAATGAGAGCCTCATACTCTACTTTATTATTAGTATTTTTGAACTGCAGCTTGAATGAAAAAGGATGTAGGCTTCCTTCAGGGGACATCAGTAGGACACCAGCTCCAGAACCAGTTGAGGAACAACTTCCATCAAACTCTAAAATCCAAACACCATTAGGATCTTTAGGTGACACTTTGGCGAGTTGGATTTCATTAGGGGACATAATCATATAGTTACCATGACCCATATCCTCATAGAGTATTTTTGCTTTAGGATCATCCATTTTTTGTACAATATACTCAGATTGCTTCTCAGGCAGCAACTTCTTCATTTGTCCATTAACAGGTACAAGTGCATGTGACCAATCCATTTGAATTTCTCCACCCACATCTTTACAGAAGTTTCTACTTAGCAACATTCCATATGAAGGAGGAATATCTGCAACTAATATGGTAGCCAAAACTCTTTTTTCAGGCAAAGCAGCAAAAAACACTTGTGCATCTTTAATTCTTCCGACCAGGGGCACTTCCTTACTCTCCATGGAGTAACAAGATCCATAAGTGCATGTGAGGGTCAAGCCTAAAGCATGAGCTACTTTAGCAGGCATCACATTGTCTGAGGCTCCTGAGTCAATGACACAATTACTGAGCCTATGACCAGCTATAAGAAGTGTTAGATAAAATGGTTTAATTTTGTCATCAGGTGAGGTGACAACAGCTACCAGACTAGGCTGTGGTGCAGAAGGAGTGGGTAAAAGGCCTTTAGAGGTGGTTTTAGAATGGGAATTAGCAAATTGAATCATCTTAGCAAAAGATTTGGGATGGGTTTGATAATACTCAGCCTCTGAGATTTGAACCTTAGTCCTTTTCAGGTGATCAATAATATCAAAAGACCCAGAAGTAGACGGGCCATCATCACTTGAGATCCTAGGTTTATCAACTTTATGGGAAAAATAAGTAACTTTAATAGCAGGATTGACAAGACTCACCTTTGGTGTAGATGAAGTGGGGATAGGAGATCCTCTTTTTGCAATTACAGGGATAGTTGTCGGCTGCTCCTTAGATTTCTTGGGGGGCTGCGTCACTTTCTCCCTCTGATTTGTCTGCTCTTGAGTCATGACCTCAAATGATTCGCTATTCATGTCTGCTACCACTTCATCATAATCATCTCCATCATCAATGCCCTCAGTGGTGAAGAAATTAACTCGATATCCCTCAAGTTCATCTGCTTCATCATCAACTTCTTCCACAAACTCCTCGCAAGCTTCATTGTCCTCATCATCATCTGGTTCCTCAACTTTACAGGTTGCATTGACAGGAACTTTAACACGAGGTCCTTCAAGTGCTAATCTTGTTTGAGAAGTAGGCAAATGATTTCTGGACTGAAAATTCCTCCTTGGAATGTCTGCATAGGGACCATGCTAAGCCAATTGTTTCTTTATAGCAATGAGATCATTCGCAAGTTTTTGAACTAATGGATCAGTATTAGGTCCAGGGGTGGAAGAGGAGGAAGCAACAGACTTAGATTTGGAAGGGTCTCTCCTCAACTTCCCTGACATGATCAAATCATCTTCAACACTAACAGCAAGAGTTTGATCCTCAACCAATGTTGTGAGATTAGCCCTTCTCAGTGCATAACTAACTTCAGTTGATTTGGCATTTAGGAAGAAATATTTTAGGATTTGATCAACAGGTCGAGTATTTACTAGAATTTTATTAATTAACCTGTTGAATCGGGCCACAAATTCTCTCATGGGCTCTGGTGAATCTTTCTTGATCTGAGAGATTTGGGCTAGCAAGGGATGCACATCTTTTGCTGGTTTGAAATGGTTTTCAAACCTAGTTCTCATGGTGTCCCAGCTAGTGATAGTACCAACTGGAAGGTGATAGAACCAATCAGCAGCATTATCTTGTAAAGTCTCAACGAACATTCTCACGGAGACGTCCTCGTGTTCAACTCCCAGAACTCCACATGCAACTATGAAGGTTGTGATGTGTTCATCAGGATGCACTTTGCCATCACCTTTGAATTTAAGGAAGTTCTTCCGGTTACCTCTGGGTAACTCATGCAAAGGTTGAGGAAGAGCAAGGGGCCCGACACGATGACCCCAGGGCAATGGTACCGCCATTCTTGGAAAAACGGCTTGGAGAGGAACTGCAACACCAGCAAGAATCAAAGCTCGAAGATTAGGACTAGCTGGCTCTGAAGGAATACCATCCGTAGGAATTCTATCTTGAACAGGTGGAGTGCTTGTCGAACGAGTCCTTCTATTTCTTGTTGAAGGGAAAGGAAAACCCTGCTGCTCCAAAAGCTGAAACTGAGAATCTTCAATACTAAGGGCCCTTCTCCCTCTAGTAAAATGCGGAGTCGCCAGATCAAAGGATGATAAAAAATTACAGAACTGGAATATTATTTTCCCCAGCGGAGTCACCAAAAACTGTTGGTCGTCAAATAGGACTTTATGAAGAGCAATAGTCAGGGGACAAGAAGTCCTTCCTCTTTAATGGGAGAGGTTCCCTTATTCGAAAACGAACCTATTTACAAATATACAAAACATGATTTTCTGGTTGAACTTGGATATTACAAAAGTGTTTTCTATAAAGATCATCAATTACAAAAGGACTGAGGAATGAGAGTACGAGAATGAGCAGAAAGGCAACATGCAGAATTATAGATAACAGAGTAATTCTTTATGTATGCGAAGTTATAGTGAATTGAAATAAGATCATTTGTATCATTTAAATAAGATGGAATTCAGAGACACAAAGTTCTGTAAATAACATCTGCTAGAACACAAAGTTTCTTAACATAACACAGACAAATGATCTTCACAAAAATTAAATGAAAGCTTGGGGATAACAAAGATCAGATAGACAAAGAATGGAAAGCCCTTCTGTATTGATTTCTTTATGATCTATTTACACTTTCAGAAAATAAACCATGTTCTTCCTCCTCTCAAAATGGCGTGGAGAGGCCATTATATAGCTTACAAATCAGTTACTCTTTGTAACTACTTCTTTCAACTAAAGATTAGTTAAGGATTCCCAATCGCAATACCTCAACTAATTATAATGAATTCGAGAAAAAGAATTAGAAAATAAGAGAAGAAAATAGAGAAGAAGACAGGTGGTTACAACTGGGAGGGACCCACTGACTTCAAAATTCACTGCCTGAATCTCTTCAATGCCTCGGCTATGTCCCTGCCACGAGGGACTGATGTGTTGGCTGTAGACTGACCCCAAAATCCAAGACACTTCTCCATTTCTTTATCAAAATCAACATGAGTATGATAATCTTTATTTGATTCTTCAATGGCAGATTGAAGAGAGTAGATCTCCTTTGTTTTCTCTTTGGAGATGGAGCTTTGCTTGAATAGATTATCTTTGACAAAAGCTCTAAATTGAGATTTGATTTCTTGCAGGAAAAGAGGCACACCAGAAGTTTCATCCTGAAGATGACAATGTATATCTTTGAAAGCAGATACAACCAATGTCTTGAAAGCCTCACCCTTCTACCAGTTATTCTTCAGCTCTCCCAAAGCCTCCTCCAAGACTTTCATCTTCCACTCCATGCTGTAAACCCAGGACTTTGATAGATTATCCTTTGCATCATCAAAAACCTTATTTGCCAATAGAATTTTCTCATCTGTCTGTCCCATGAGACGGAGGTCTACTATGTAACTACTCCAGAGTTTTATCTCTTTATCTATGAACCTGATAGTGGAGGAGAACTTCTGTTGCAAATTGTTCACCTTTCCGTGGAGTTTGAAAGCTTCATTGATGAAATTCAATCCTGTAACAAGCATATCTTCCACCATGGCCTCCATATCTTTGTCATAGACAGAATACTTGTGCATGTCTTTGATACTCTGTACTTCATCTTGGCTCAAAATTACATGTGGTGGAAGAGTAGTCAATGGGGTAGGGTCCAAAACTTTGTCCTTAGACAAAAGAGATTTGATGAAACCTGTGAAAATCTGGGCCTGTTCCTCCAACTATTCAATAGTTTGCTGCCCTTTCTCTACCCTCCCAATGACTCTCGTGACTGTTTCCTGGAGGTTGTGGATCTCACCTTCAGGAGTAGACTCTCCCATTGGAATTCTTGAGAGTTCTAAGTCAGATGCCTGCAAGTCTTGCTCTTATTTGTCTACTGTAGGCGTAGGAATATCCAGGAATTGCTGACCTTGAGCATCAGACACTATTCTGGAGGTGATTTTGGCTTTCTTGGCACGAGAAGGAGTAGTGCCTAACAAGGCTGCCACAGCATCAAAATTTGGCCCTGAGCTTCGAGAGGAAGATTTTCTCTTTCAACCATCAAAAAAATTTTGGACCCATGCAAAAGAGGAAGAGGAAGTAGCAGGAGGGGCAAGAGGACCAAGAGACATAGAGCTCATGACGCTCAAGGTTTACATAGCTATGGTCTCAAGTTGAGATGTGAGTGGGGCGCTGGAGACAATTGCTACAGAGGAATCAATAGCACTTGGAAGTTCAGTGCTCTGGACTTCCTTATCTTTATCTGTTCGATCTTCAGGAGCATTTGCAGGGGTTGGCATTTCACTATCTTCACTTTCACTGAGAATAATGACGTTCTTTGGTCACAAAGGCACTTCTACCTGCTTTCTTTGAAGATCTTTTTCCACAGGCTCCTTCTTAACCTCTTTGAGTTTCTTTTGATACACCTGAGTGGATGAAGAAGGAGTGGAAGCTGCAGGTCCTTGCGTTGATGAGGCAGGAGGGGTTTGCACTGGTGTGTCTGATATGGGGGTCGATGCTTCCCTCCTTGGTGTTGAAACATCCTTAGAAGAGGATTCTCCTAAGTGCCTTCTCAGCTCTTGAACTTTCCTGTCAAACCAGACCTTAGTCCTGACTAAGACTGGAGCAAGGATCTCGGCTAGATCATCTTTCTCTTTACTATTCCAATCCAAGTCCTCCAAAGGAGTGTGCTTAACCATATTGTCATACTCATATGAGTATAGATCAGAATTGTCATCCTGGAGTCCTTCAGGAACTTGGTACAAGCCGAGTTCTTGGATCAATTGCAGAGAGAACCTACCATAGTGCCTCCTTCTAGCTTCAAAATCATCTGCACAGTCAGCCCAGTAGTCTTTTGTATCTGCCCTATGATGATAGATTATCTTGATGTTCTGTTCAATGAAATTCTTCAAGTCGAAGCAAGTTCTTGGCTTGAAGAAATGAACAGTGATAGGAACCAGGGCTCTTTCTATGTTTTGTGCGTCCAGGGCTGTTTTACAAGTGTAGTTTCCCAAAGAGATGGGAAAATGCAAACTAGAAATCTTCTTGTCTCTGCAGGTTCTGTGTAATTTGTCTAACTACCTGCATACTTCAATCAAAGCCATCTTATCAAGGCAGAACATGAGAAGCCTCAGAGGGGTGCTCTCATAGCCAGCAAGCCTGATATAGGAGAATTTTCTGAATTGAATAAAATAGGCACTGTAGTGCGATATCAGGTTCATGGCTTCATCTGAAAACCTTCTAGCAGTGTCATCCTCAAGAATCCTGACCACGTACATGGTGAAAGCATCATTTACCTTCTGAAATTGTCATTGCTGGTCTCTAGGGTGAACTGCGGGCAGTAGGCGTATATAGGATCATCCTTGTGGGCATCAATGTAAGAAAAACCAAACCATTGCCTTGGTACCGCCAGAGTATACATCAGGTATGAAGTCATGTAGAACTTCTTTGTTTGCTGTACATTGGACAGCTCCTCCCCCAAATTCATGCTGATGATTTCTGCCCAGTTGATATTTTGAGTTCCCTCGCACACCATGCTGATGAGTGGGCACATCCAGAAATGGAACTCGTTAGTAGAAGGTATGCCCATAACCCGAGCGAGTAGGATTATGAAATCTGATAACTCTTCATTGAAATATGCTTGGAAGAGAGTCTTGGATAGACGAGACACTCCCTTCTTAGGGTTTTTAAGCCATGACTTCACCACCCGCGCCTTGTATTTATCGCTGTCTTGATTAAACAGGGCCTGTGCTTGATCTCGGGAAACAACTATGGCATTATCCATCTCTGGGATCCTCAGAGCAGTGCTAATGGCGGCAACATCCAGCTTGGCAATAAGTTCCCCGTGTACATTGGTTAATTCACTCGAATCAGGGTCGAAGTGAGCTCCGCATGAAAGCACTGTATCAGTACATTGCACCGAGATTGGGAAACCTCCAACAAAAGCCAAACCGCTGTCGTGAATCATCTGCACCATTGGTGTAGGGTTTGCATCTACCATCCTTGCCCAAAAATCACCGAAGTCAAGATGACGAGCTTCACTGTCCCCAATATTCGGAATGGTAGATTCTAGTGGTGAGATTTGCTCCTGTCCCTGAAATTTGATCTTCATATTGATAGTAACTCGAAGGACAGAGACGTAAACTAAACTCAGGAAGGAAATACAGAGGAAAGGGATACACACGCAGGTTTTTAGATTGCAAGGATTTGAGAAAAGGATAACATGAAAGCAATGTGAAAAACATGTAGGAGGGTCGCTCATTATATAGCCAATTAGGAGAGAGAAAGACAATGCATGCGCATTTAAAACATACCTACCAATTCGAATAAGCATGATATTCGGGTAGAGTGGGAAAAATAAGCACGAATGGCACTTGGTTCATTTGGGACATGTGAGATGCAAATGCGCGAAACACGCGGCTCGGCCGATTCGGGCGAAACGAGGAAAAGATGCACAAATTCCTTTTGGGACATACGGGACAAAAGTGCGCAAAACACGCGACTCGATTGGATCGGGTGAAAAGGTGACAATAGGTCCGGAACAGTTCGGGACATTTGGGATGCAAGTGCGTGAAGTACGCGGTTCGGGTGATTCGGCCGAAAATGGAACAACTTGCACAATTTGACTTGGGACATTTGGGACGCAAAAGCGCGAAGTACGTGGTTCGGGTGTTTTGGCCGAAAATTGAACAACTTGTCCAATTGAACTTTGGGACATTTGGGAGGAAAATTTCCAACAGGCCGAAAAAAGACAAACTTCGCGGAAATCGGCCGATCGGGGAATAGAGCGCACTTTTGAACTTGGGACACGTGGGACAAAAATGTCCGACAAGCCCGAAAAACGCACAAAATGACCCAAAAACGTAGATTTTCTCAATTTCACGACTTTTAACATTTTCAGTACAACAGAGAAGACACTTAAACTCAAAATTTTGAAAATTCACTTTCTTAAGAGCAGGGAATTTTGAGTGGACAACAGTAAGAAACAAAACAAGACCACCAAATAGTATTAATATTATAGGTTAGTGGATTTTCTAGCGAGTGCTAGATCCAGGAAGCAAGGTGCTTCCTAGAAGGTTGTCAATCCACTTTCAAATACAATTTAATGCAAATGTTATGAAGTAAGGAAATCCTATTGTAGTTATATGATTTAGGTATCTTGTGCAAATATAACAAGTAAATCTAATCTAATAGGAAAGGTTATGATTAGATCTGGTGGTTTGGTAGGTTATTTTGGGTTTTGCTAGTTTGAAAACGGTCTGGGATTGATTGGGTGAGATCTAGGTTAGTTTAGTTGTTAGAGAGGCTTGCTGATTAAAAGGAATGAAATGACACAGAGATCGATGTCAGTCAGGTGACTGATGTTAGTATAGAGGTAAAAATGACAGTGGTTAGGTAACCGGTGTCGATAGGGGCAATTGATAGTAATTTGATAAAAATGATTTATGTGCTTCTCTTTGATTGCACAAAGAGTGATAAAAATTATTTATGTGCTTCTCTCTGTGTAATTTTACTGAGAAGACTTGGGGATACATAAGGGGAAGTTACAGAAGGAAAAAAATCTATATGTGGTTGGATTGGTAGATTAGTGAGGAGGTGGAGATAAAGGAATACATGCAGAAATAAAGTATAATGACAAAGATAAGGAATCTATAGTTAAAGCAAGCACAATAAGATTGAAATCATGTATACTTACTTACATTTACAAATCTGGTAGGTGAAGGTGGATGGTGGTTGATCCGTGAAGATATTATGGATTCAGTGCCGCGGAAGTACTCCCATAGTGTTCCCTATGAGTATTCCAAGAATCTGGAAGGAGAACCAAATGCTTGCTTTGTCTTGTGGTTGACTATTTTGTCTCATCTAGATGCTGAGAGGCTTTGGATTCTCCCTTGAATGCCATAGTTCTCCCAAAACTTAAAATTACCAACCTTTGTAAAAGGTCGTAAAATTGTATATAAAGTAACCAATGACAGTTAGATTACCTGCATTGGTTGAGGGATAACCGGTGTCGGTTAAGACAGGTAAGTCTAGGTTTACCAAAAAAAGGTAGATATTTACTATTTTTGGCATGATTTTGATTTCCAATCTAGGTCTCAAGTGAGGTTTAGCACTTAGATAAGTGGGAGTGTTGTTGGAGAAGGAATAAGACTTTAATTTTAGGGTTAGACTAAGTCTCAATTTTTTGGGATAAGTAAGGACCTAGTTTTAACTAATTAATAGGCTAGGAATAAGTCGATGGTGAGGTATAAATTAACTTAATTAAAGTGATTAACTTAATTAATAATGTGAGGATGAACATTAATTCAATTGTAAGTAATTTAATTAATATGAATGCAGGGTAAGTGGTCATGGTTAGTTGAATACGTTACGTTAATTAATTAAAGGGGACCAAGGGGAGTGTGACCCAAATTTGGTGTCTACACGAAGCATGAACTACCCTATTATAAGAAAGTTTGATATACACCAAGTTCTCGTCCCATGTCCTCATAATTTTTCTATTGGACCCTCTCAAAAGTTGAACCAAGGTATGATTCACCACCTATGTTCTCCCATCTATCTGTGGATGAAAGGTAGTAGACCTCTTCCACTTTGTATCCATCTTTTCCCACAAAGTAGACCAAAACTTACCTATGAACCGTGAGTCCATGTCTAACACAATAGAACTAGGAAAACCAAAGTGAACCCACACATTAGAAATAAATAAATAAGCTTCATCATTGGCCTTAATGGTCTTTTAGCAATGAATAATAATACACATTTTGATAAATCAATCTATAATAACAAATATATAATCATGACCCATTTTGGTGGTAGGAAAACCACCCACAAAATCCATGGAGATGTTTTCCCATGGTCAAGAAGGAATTGGAAACAACATATATAACCCCAACTTCCTATTATTAGGCTTGTTTGTACTGCATAAAACATAACTCCTAATGAATTTAGAAACTTTTGCTTACATGTTTGGCCAATACACATACCTCTATAAGTGTGCTACAATCTTCATCACACCAAAGTGACCATCTACCATGGAAGTGTGTGCTTCTCTCATCAACTACACTCTTTCCCTCCTAGGCACACAAAGTTTCCCATTCTTGTAGAGAAAACCATCCTGGAAATAGTATTCCCCTCTAGGTGAAAATACCTCTCTTGGAGGTTTCTATTGAAATATCTTTGCAAAATCTGGATCCTGCTCATAGCCTTCCTGATATGCTTCACACACAAAAGGCTCAAGAAGAGTTAACGTGCCCACATATGAAATCAACGGAGGTCTAGATAACATGTCAATTATTTTTTTAGTCACTCCTTTCTTATATTACATAATCATATTAAATTGTTGTAATAAACCCATCCATTTATAGTACCTAAGTTGTTGAATTTTACTTTGAGCCTATAGATATTGAAGAGGTTGATGATCCATATGAATGATAGTTTCCTTACCCATCAAATATTTTTTCCATGTCTTGGCTTATTGAACAAGAGCATACAATTCTTTGTCATAAGTTCAATAATTCAGAATTACACCATGAAATAATTTATAGTGATAACATACTGGCCTACCTCCCTGAAGTAGGACAACCCCCATAGCATAGTCATTGACATTGATTTCCACTTCAAAGGGAAATTGTAAGTTAGGTAAATCCAAAACTAGAGAATGACTGATTTTATATTTAAATGAATCAAAAACAATATGTTGTCTCTTACCCCAATCAAATGTCTTACCCCTAGTGTCACCAAATGGAGTGGTGTTGCTATGGAAGAGAATTTATTAATGAAATTCCATAAATACTAAACTACTCCAATAAAACTCTTGGTCTCCGTCAAACTTTATGGTGTAGGCCAATTCTGAATGGCCTCTATCTTAGCCGAATCAATCCTTAACTCCACATATATAATTACATGTACCAAAAATACAAGCGATTGTTGTGCAAACTCACATTTTTTTCATTCAACACAAGTCATTTCTCCTTAAGCACTTATAAAACTTAACGTAAGTGATCAATATGGTCTTCATAAGTTCTATTAAAAACAATAATATCATCCAAGTACATAATAACAAAGGAATCAATAAATGGCCTCATTACCTCATGAAGGTAGCTGATGCATTACATAGCCTGAATGGTAATACCAGTCATTCATAAAACCCCTACCTGGTCTTGAATGTTGTTTTCCAAATGTCCTCTTCTTGGATCCACATTTGATGATACCCAGACTTGAAATCAAGCTTAGTAAAATATTTAGCATGTTGTAACTAATCTAATAAATCATCAGTGGGTGGAAGAGGGTACATATTTTTTAATGGTTATTTTGTTTAGAGTCCTATAGTAGACACATATTATCTACGAACCATCTTTCTTAGGTACTAGAACAATAGGAGAACCATGTGGAGAAGTGCTAGGATGGATTATACCTTGTTCAATCAAATAATATAACTATGGTTTAACTCATTTGCATCTTTAAAATATTTTATGTACAATCCCAATTTTGGAAGCAGACTATCGGGTAGAAAATGGATGTTGTGCGTAATTTCCCTAATTGGGGGCAGCCCTGTAGGTTCCTCAAATACCTCTCTGAGATACTAAATCAACTCTTCTATTTTTTCCTTATCTTTATTAGAGAACATGTTACCAGTGGATTTAGATGTAATAACCTCATCATCTGGTATATCCCTCAATATAAGTAATGCAAATTTACCACTAGCATTAATGAGATTCCAGGCTTAGCTGGCACTTACCAAATATATCTTTGAATATCCTGAATAGGCTGAAATGACGTAGCTCTTACTATCCTTCACCAAGTAGTACTGGTTGGCTCTCCTCACAAAGATAGCATCCCTGATATACAAATATGGGCTTTCAAAGACTACACCACACACATCAAGGGGAAAAACATCCACAATAACTTCATCAATAATTTTTTTTTCAATACCCAAAAAAATATCTTATGCTGCTTAGTAGCCTTGTTGTTTACACCTTTCTTTACACAACCCAAAGAATAAAGGCTTGGGTGATTGTAATTTTCCAACTTTATCATGTCCACTAACTCTTTACTAATCAAATTAGCTTGAGAATATGTATCAAAAAGAGCATCCACCTTAGTTTTCTTCAATTGAATCTTTAAATGAAAAAATATTCATTAGTTCATTTTCTTGAAAAAAATTGTTACTAACCAAACATACCTCTCTATGGATGGAGGCACAACACATAGTATCATCCACCTCTTCACTGAAAAATACCTCCTCTCCATAGAGGTCATCTATAGCCTTCTGCTTATTCTTCTTGTTCTTGAAGGGATGTAATTCTGAGTGGAGCTTCCAAAATTTCTCCTCATAATGAGTGTCAAAATCATAGTGCCCATAATGAATTTTAGTATCCTTTCTAGAAATATAAGTAGCATTTTTCTAACCCTTTCCTTTTCCTTTGTCCTTCTACTTGGCATCACCTTGTTTGTTCAAAGCATGTTGAGAGGTAGATGAACTCTTTTTGTTTTCCATCTCCAAATAGTGAGCTTACATAGAAGCTTCATCTACATATGTAGGCTTGGCCAAGAGGATGGGTTTCCTAAAATGGCTATGGAGTCCACCAATATACTTCATGAATAGTTCTTGGTCTTCTACATCCTTTCCCATATGAATAGATTTCTTCTAGAACTTACCGGTATACTCCTACATAGTCTAACCTTTTTCCTGCTTGAGATATTGCCAATACATGGGCCTTTCTTCCTCATAACAAATAGGATAAAATTGATTTTGGATTATCTTCTTAAAAAAAATCCCACTTAGTAATTGGAGGAATCTTCTTAATAACCAATGTATGAACATAAATTTCAAACCAAGTTAAATCATGTTTGGTTAATTTTAACCGAGCAAAGGAAATATTATTACTTTCATTAATTTGATGCAAACTGAAATATACCTCTAGTTGATCTAGCCAATTTTGTGGCTTCTCAACATTCACGTCTCCATTGTAAGGCTCAATTTTTATCTTGGCCTCCACTTTTAATGGAGGAGGTGTGGGAATGGCATGGGATTGTTCTTTTTCATGAACCTCTTCTTCACAATCTTCTGGTGTCTCGTTTATAACACTAAGCTCCTCCATGAGTAGTCCCATGATGGACTCCAATTTCCTGATGGACAAGGAAATACTACCCACATCTTTGGATAGACTTTCCACATTATCCTCCAACTTGTAGAAACGCTCTTCACTGCTATCCTTTGTATCATATTTACGAGCCATCTCCTAAATTTCTTATTTCCACTTCTATGTAGAAATCTCTGCTTCGAAAGGAATAAGCCTACCTTCCCCACTTTCCTTTCCCTTTCAGGTAAGGGGAATCTAATTGTAATCTCAACACAAGTTAACCACACAAAATATTGAAATCTTAACTACTTAGATACCAATATTATTTGTAAACTTCCTAACTTAACAATAAATAGACCACTATGCTCGTGAATTATGAATGAAGTTTATGAGTTATTTGTAAAACCAGTTATGTGTAATATCAACCACAATTAAACTACAAATACTAAGAAAAGAAAAAAGATCAAGACAATATTTATCCTAGAGAAACCCAATGTGGGAAAACTCCAGTGGGCAAGCAAATTAGCTCCCCTTCACTATGTAATCTAAATGATGCAACTTAATGTCAATTTGGCCTTCAAGAAAGATGAAAAATCCTTCTAATTGTATCTAATTTCTCTCAATCTCTCATTGCAATCATTGTTAGGATTATACCAGTTATACAAATAAACAAGCATGTAATGAATAATGCAAAATACGTAAAGCAGAAAAGAATGCAATAAAATAGAGACACAAATTTAACATGGTTCACCCAAAATGGGCTACGTCCACCAGAAACAGCCAATCCTTTTATGTAGTCCAATAAAAATCTCTCTCACAGTACAACCAATGATACAATGAGACTCATACATAATGACCCTTTAAATATATTAGGGTTTTTATCATTTTGGGGAAACATAGAAAACCACCCATTAAATTTGTGACCTAATAAGGAATGGTCTAGATTTCACAATGCATAAATACATATAAAATGTGGCTTACGGGGGCATTTCCCTTGACCCCCACCAAGCCACGCATCCCCAGACCCCATAAGGGAGGTGAAGCCCCACTTTTAACCCTCGTCGCTATCAGGCTCCACAACCAACAATCTCCCACTTGGAGACTGATTGTTGTAACTCCACCACTACAACTCCTGCTTGGACTTTTCTTCTTGGCTCATTTCTTCCACTTCAAGATCAATCTTGAAGACCCATAGAAGTTGAATGCAAATCCAACTTCTCCTTTTTCATTGGCTTAGTAAACATATTAGTAGGATTATCATATGTATGAATCTTCACTAACTCAAGCTTCCCATTCTCCAACACTTGTCGTATGAAGTGATATCTTAGATGAATGTGTTTGGTTCTTGAATAGAAGGTTGAGTTCTTTTCCAGGTGAATTACACTTTGACTATCACTATGAAACTTACAATCCCCTTGCTCCTTACCCAACTTCTCCATAAACCTAATCATCCAGAACATTTCCTTACTTGCTTCAATCGCTGCAACATATTCTTCCTTTGTAGTAGATAGGAAAACTACCTTCGTCAACTTTGAGACCTAACTCACTGTCACACCACCAAATATAAACACATGTCTAGTAGTGCTCCTTTATCCACATCTCCTACCATATATGAATCGAAAAATCCCTATAAAGTATGATTTGACCCTCTAAAGCACAAGTGCCTACTACTAGTCCCTCTTAAGTACCTGAGAATCCACTGGACTACCTTTCAATGTGCTTTACCCAGATTTTCCATATACCTGCTAACAACTCCCAATACTTGGGAAATTTTTGGCCTTGTACAAACCATGGCATACATGAGGCTCCCAACTATTGAAGAATAAGGAACACGTGCCATATAATATTTTTCCTCTTGTTTTGTTGGGCATTTCTCTTTACTTAATCTAAAATGCCTAGCCAATGGTGTACTAATTGGTTTCACATTTTGCATCTAAAACCTTTCTCACACTAGATGGTTTTCCAAACACTAGATGTTTCTTGAATTATAACACATTTCTTATTTTTTTTGTCCCTCTTGATTTGCATACCGAGGATTTTCTTTACTGCAACCAAATCCTTCATTGTAAATGTTTGTGCAAGATTTTCCTTAAGATTTGTAATTTCCTACATATTAGACCCTACTACAAGCATATCATATACATATAACAAAAGAATAATGTATCTCCCACTATCTAACCATTTAAAGTACACACAATGATCTGATTGACATCTAGTAAAACTATGCTCATGCAGAAAACTATCAAACCTTAGATACCATTTCCAAGGAGCTTGCTTAAGCCCGTATAGGCTCTTCTTCAACCTGCAAACCAATTTCTCCTTACCCTTCACCTCATATCCAAGTGGTTATTGCATGTAAATATCCTCCTCTAAGTCACAATAGAAAAAATTTGTCTTGACATCAAGTTGCTCTAAGTGTAAATATTCAATAGCAACTAAACTTAATACAGTACAAATGGAAGACATATTTATAACAGGGGAGAAAAATTCATCAAAATTGATACCATTCTTTTATTCATACCGCTTCACTACAAGCCTTGCTTTGTACCTTTTCCATCCACCTTCTTCTTCTTTCACATGGTAGATCCATTTGTTTTGTAGTACTCTCTTCCCAGCCGATAATTTGACTAAATCCCATGTTTGGTTCTTCTGCAGGGAGTCCATCTCCTCATTCATGCCATGCTCCCACTCCTTATTAGATTCCACCTGAATTACCTCATCAAAGCTCTCTGGCTCACCACTATGTGTTAGTAAAAAATAATACAAAGTAGGGGAAAATATTTTTGGAGGTCTACTAATATGTTGTGACCTTCTTACCAAAGATGGGGGTGTCATGGGATCATTATTTGCTTGCTACTCATTTTCTTGATTTTTTGATAGTGGTGCCAATGCCAACACTAGATGTCATTCTCGGCCTATATAAATGTCAACCTCAGTACCTATAGGTGGATATTTTCCACCCGAGAGTTCATTTTTAGGAGCTATATCGTCAACCAATTCTTCCTTGGGATTTTTGTCATCCTATACTTGATCCCTTTACATTCTATTTTCACACCAAACAACATCATGAATCTTAATTATCTTAGATTCATCTAGATCCCAAAACTGAAATCCATAATCACCATTGGAGCCATAGCCTATGAATGTAAAACGTTTGAATTTTGAATCCAATTTCTTCCTTTTTTCTTTATTAACATGCACAATTGCCTCTGAACCAAATACTCTTTAAAATGAAAGGTCTACCTCTTTCCTGGTCCAGGATTCTTTGGGAATTCCTCCTACTAGTGCACTCAAAGGACCATGGTTTATTAAGTACACAACAGTATCTATGGCCTCTACCTAAAACTAAAGAGGTAGCCCCGCGTGCAATCTCATTGACCGTGCACACTCCATTATTATTATATTCATCCTCTCACTAACACCATTTTGCTGCAGAGTCTTGGGAACTTTTTTCTCTCTACGAATCCCATTCAAGAAACAATAATCATCAAATTTCTTACTGCAATACTCACCGCCATTATCCGATCTCAAACATTTCAATTTAAAACCACATTCATTCTCAGCAAGTGCTTTCCATTTCTTAAATGTATCAAATACATCATACTTATGCTTAATGCAATGTACCCATAATTTCCTTGTGGAATCATCTATGAATGTGAAATAGTACAGAGAACCACCATGAGATGTAACATGGGACGGCCCCCACACATCTGTATGAACTAGCTCCAACTTTTGCTCTTTCTTAGTATTCCTTGCCTTGAGAAATCTAACTCTTTTCTGTTTCCCAAAAATGCAATGCTCACAAAACTCTAAGTCCAATTTCTTCAAAATTGAAAGCTTACATTTTTCCTATATAATTTTCATTCCCTTCTCACTCATATGTCCTAATATACTGTGCCACATGCTGACATCCTCATTTGAAGTAGACAATATGGTAGAATAATTAGATGTACAAGTAGACAAATAAAGAGTTCCTAATTTCTTACCCCGTGCCACTACCAGGGCACCCTTGGAACTTCCAAGAATCTGAAGTGAATGTGACTGTGTAACCTTCACCACCCAACTATCTTACAAAGATGATATTTCTCCTGAGGCTAAGTACATTCCTCATGTCTCTCAATATCCATGTATTTCCGTTCTGTAATTTCAGGTGTACATTTCCCTTCCTAACAATGTTGCACGGCTCATCATCTCTCAAATAAACTTGTCCAAAATTTCCTTGGACATACTCTTTAAAATAGCCCTTATCATGGATTTCATGGGAAGAGGCACCTGAAGCTATTACCCAAGATTATATTCTAGTATCAAGAGAAAGTATAAGAGCATCTTGAACAATATTGTCAAATTTTCCTCTTTAATACCTTCAGGATGGTTTTCTTTTTTTCCTTTGAACCAACAATAATTTTTACCATGTCCTCTCTTTCCATAGTTTCAACAAGTAATGCCCCTACTCTAAGATTTGGATCTACCCATATTCGATTTAGATCTCCCACGAGCCTTACTCTTTGATTTCTCCTTACTCCTCCCTCTACTCTCCATATTCAACGCATTTCCAGAAGAAGAATTTTACCCTATAATTTTCTTGCACATTTCCTCATTTAAAATGACACTGACTACAACTTCAAGTTTAAGAGAAGTAGATGATGTATTACTAACTACCATTACTAAGTTGTCCCAACTTTCTGGGAAAGAACATAGGAATAATAATTCTCTAACCTCCTCATCAAATGGGATATTAACCTAATCTAACTAATTTACAATAGTGTGGAAATCATTAAGATGGTTAGATACAGATCCACCTTTTTGCATTTGTAGATTAAAAAATATTTTCATCAAATAAACTTTATTGGATGCACTAGGTGTTTCATATAAATTAGCTAGGGTTTTTATAAACTCTATCGTACTCTTCACCTGTAATATATTTTAAGCTATGGACGATGCTAGACTCAATCAAATCACACTAAGATCCTTCCTGTCTAGAACCTTCCACTCCTCATTATACATGATTGAGGGTTTTTCATCTTCACCTCCCAACGGTAGATATAGATACTTTTGATACAAGTAATCTTCCACCTACATTTTCCATAGCTGGTAATTTTGGTCGTCAAAATTCTCAACTCTGAACTTATTCTCCTGTGTCATTGTTACTTCTCCCACTCAAACAAAAATCCCACTATGAGTATACTTCCAACAAATAAATCTCAAACATGCTTTGATACCAGTTGTTAGGATTATACCAGTTGTACAAATAAACAAACATGCAATGAATAATGAAGAACACGTAAAATAGAAAAGAATGCAATAAAATAGAGACATGGATTTAACGTGGTTAGCCCAAAATGGGCTATGTCCACTAGAAATAGCCAATCCTTTTATTCAATCTAGCAAAAATCTCTCTCATAGTACATCCAATGATATAATAAACCTCATACATAATGACCCTTTAAAGATATTAGCATTTTTGTCATTTTGGGGAAACATAGAAAACCACCCGTTAGATCTGTGACCTAATAAGGAACAGTCCAGATTTCATAATGCATAAATACATATAAAATGTGGCTTATGGAGGTGCTACCCTTGAACCCCATCTGGGGGAGCCATCCCCCCAGACCATGCAAGGGGGGTGAATCTCCCCTTGCAACCCGCATCCCTATCATGCTCCACAACCAACAATAAGAACTCTTCACCATGAACTAACAAGAAAAGAATCCAACTCTCCAACTTTTCTCACACTTTGATTTCACCTAAAAACACTTTCTTAAATCGTTGGAAATTCTTGTATTTATAGAGGCTCAACTCAGGGAGGTGTTAAAAGGTGAAACAAATTGATTGGGAAGCTCAAACATTTGCAACTGTTGATTTTCCGAGTTCTGAAACTGCATCACACAGGACCGCCACACTGAGAAGACTGGCGGTTCCGTAACCATCATGGCGATTGTGTAACTGTCACCTTACATAGAATGGGAGTTACATAACCATCTGGGAAGTCACGTAATCATTGAATGAAACCCCTGAAACAATACATAAATTGGCCTAAGAATATCATTAGGAGGTTTCTGAATCACCCCAATCCTGACTAGACCATCTTGTTAAGACATAACGAGATGATACCCTGAAAAAAAAGTATCAAACATAGATAATACATAGAATTGGGATATTCCTGATCCATTTTTGGATAAAAATACTATCATGAAATTTATAGGTATTCTTTATCTTTGAAAATAAGGTATAAACACCTTGAGGCACTTAGTGTTGTCAACAATAAAGAAACTGAATAAGATCTCGATAATTTTCTCCACTACGAGGTGTTCATCCCCAACTTATTCTTGGATTCTTCTAAGGAATGTGTTATCCTTAAAACCTCTATCAAAAATCAAATAAACACCTTGGAAAATAATGAAAAATACGTGGAGGTGGAATTTTCATTCATAAATTCTTTTTTCCTTGAGGCACAACCCATTGGAGGAATAATATATTCAAGAGAGGAAGATTTTCACTGCATGATGGATAATTCAATTTCTAAAGAATCCACCAACAATGAGGAAGTACACGATGACCAATTTGAAGTAAGCATGAATAATCTCCTTTCAAATTTTTATCTTTCAATTAATGATGAAATGGAGATATGTGAAGAAGTGTAAGAAATCCACCCAATGTCATGGAATGAAGATGATGAACTCAATATAGTCATAGATAATTTTCCCTCCTATTTTGATTCTTAAAGTGATGTAGAGATACTGCATGAAGAAATGGAGAAATTCAAGGAATAAAATTGTCTTCCTAGTTCAATCATGAATGATCGAATGGAAGAATTTGAATTCCTTTTCGAAGCCAAGGAGAACAAATAATTTGAACACTTCTTACTCACCCAAGGAGCAGAATGATCATCATGGGGAGAAAAGAAGTCTTTCATCTGTTCATATGAGCAAAATAGATTCAATAATGGATGATCACACATAGAGCTGAAAATTATTCCTCATACCGCTGCCCCAACATGGTCCTATCCTTCTCATCAAGAGGATGATATGGATTTTGAGCTCAAAGGAGTACCCTTCTCACAAAGCATGGACCTCTTCTCCTTGTCAAAAGGTTTTATGAATTAAGCATGCCCGTGATTTCAAGAAAGTGAATCTTGGACAATAAAAAGCACGAAGGAAGTGAAAATAAATGTTTCAAATGAATCATGGATGCATATGGATCATATTTTCAACCATCCCCTAGAAACAGATGGTAAAATTTCTCCCCATAAGAAGGAATATGAGCCTATGATGAACTCGGAAGATACATCGATGCATGACATCTTGAAGGTCGTAGAAGAAACTGAAGATGCCCAAATAAGTCTTGAACTCTAGACTCAGGATATGGAGATACAACAAGTATAAATCAATGGTTTCTCCTCTTTTTGACACACCAATGTTTGATGAAGAGACAGAGCCATTGGATGAACTTGATTTCTTTTCTAATACCTTGGTGTGAGAGAACGAATGTGAAAGCATGTCATTTCCTTAGACATAGTATAAAGAGGTTTCTGAGTATAAAAGAACGAAGTTTCTAAAATCACCTTTATAATTCCTAAATCTTATAGAAAACATCTCTTCTATGGATGATGATAATAGGGAAAATTTTGAGTTGATTTGCATTGAAGTAAATTGTTCAAAACAAGGTGGAAATATGTAAGATTCTTTGGAGTGGATTTAAGATCAACTTGTTTCCACTGTTTTGGAATGTTTCACCAATACATAATGAGAGTTCATGTGGCAAAATACACTCAAGGGTAAAGAATAATTCTATGAAGAAATTGAGGGTTACAATTTTGAGAATGATATCAAGATGAGCTTCGAGCATATGGATATCGATGGTAATTGCTCCCAACAACAAATCAAGGGTATGCATGGTTCTTTTGAAATAATTCAAAATTAGATTGCACTCACCATTCCACAAGATTCGATGTATCTTGAGAATATTCCCATGCTACACGATGAGGGCCTTTGATTCAATTATGTAGCCTTTATCTTAGAAAGAACTTTCTCAGAGCAGTAAAGTGAGACGCCCAGAGAAGCTGTCAAATGTGGGGAAAATTAGTTTTTTCCCACTACCTCCAAGTGCCTATTTGATTCAAGAGATGTCCCAATGCTATAATTCAAGGAGGAAGATTGTTTCCATAATGAGGCCAACATTTCTAATTTTGAAAATATGGAGAAATGGTGTCTCATGATCATAAGACATCAAGAAGAAGCCTCAAGAGGGAAGAGTTTCAAGAAGGTGACCAAGTTTTCAATGGATGTAAGAACATTCTCAATGAAGTGTGAATACAAGCATGGAATCATGGTTTATCTTCTCCTTCTCAATCCATGCAAAGCCATCACTAGAGCATGGTTGGATCAAATAACATTTTTTTGTGATACAAAGGTCAAACTTTAGTCTGTTATTCTATGATGGCATGTAATTTTCTCAACCTATTTCCAGGTATGTGTATATTATTTTCCTGCCTCTACAGATATCCCTCCCTCTGCATATAATTTCCATTTTTTGTTATGTTTTTTTCCCCTTCTCGTGTCTTTCCATTTTATTTGTTTGTGTGTATGTTTGTGTGTTTTCAATAAAGAAAGTTGTGTATCATATCTTTCTAAGTGATGTCATAAAGCCCAATGGATAAAGCACTCATCCAAAAAATAAATTGAGATTTTGAGATTATCATGTTATTTCCTCACTATGCTCAATCCATTTTGTGTCCCCAAGATAGAGCCAATTGTTATCCTATGTTTTTGCATGGGAAACATTCACCTAAAAACAGGACAACTATACCCCCAGTGTCATATTTTTTATGTCATACCTTTCCAAACACCCCCAGATAAACCGAACCCTCGGTGTCAAGTCCATTATTATCCTCCAAGGGTCTATCTTATATCTCATCACTTCCCCCTAGGTAATTTAGGAATAAGAAAATGCATTCAAGTATGTTGGAGCATTGGATTTTAAGGCAAGTTTGCAACAAACTTAGAAAGGGCTCCCATCATCCTTTATAAGCCAAACATATCATCACCAAAGTGGTACAAGAGGATAATTTTCATCGTAGGATGTATCCAGGATCTAGGAACACTAAGGAATTGGTTAAGAAAAAATTAGGGAAGTTTCACGTGTTTAGGATCCAATTCACCGAAAGCAGATTTTTGGGCCTAAAGGAACTTACACAAAAATAAGCACCTGATCTTCAAGGAAGGATTCCGAGAGCTTCGGAATGAGTTGAGACTCAAAAAATATATCACTGGAAATATATTTCATTTTCCCACATGGTGAAAAAAACATATCATCTTCAAGCACCATGCATTTCTCACGCAAACTTGTTCTTTCCATACACATTGAGAAATACTGAGAGAAAGGATATTTTTAGGGTGTTTCAACCATAATAAAGTCTTATTACCCTCACAATTCTTCTCAAAATGTCATTTTCATGTAAAATCATATAAATAAGCACCTGAAAACTCATCCAAGAGCTCACGTTATGACCTTCACAAGTCGGCTTTCAACGTGCACTCTTAAGTACTTAACAATTTTCATACCTGGACATGTGTCAAACTGGGGTTAATATGTAATTTCATGTCCATATTACACCTTGTGAAAGGGAAATGAAGTGTAAAATTTATTTTCCCTCCCCCCATAAAGCCTTCTGGTCAGCCATATGACCCAGTGCTCACCTTCTAGCCCCTGTTGACTAGTTTGACCTACTCACCTACCTACCCCTGCATGTGTGACACTTGTCATTACCAAGGAAAGGTATATTTTCTTGCACCTATTGTACCCTTTCCAAAGGTATAGAGGTGCACAAAAATTTTCCCCACCCTCTTTTTTCCTCTTGGACTAAAATGCGGTCATCTCCCAACCCCTAGGTGCTCCATTTTAGCCCCCTCCACTTGCATAACAATAATCATTTGTCACTTGTCGTCATGAGGGCAAGGAAAAGTTTTATGTCCCTAATGAACCTTTTAAAAGGGACATGAGGTTATTAAAAATGTTCCCCACATATATCCTTCCATTTCCAAAGCTATAAATACCAAAGGAAATAGCACTTTTTCTCATTCTCACCCTCCACATCCTCCACATGCTGCCGGAATACTACCAGATTTTTTCTAGATATCTCTCTAACATTTTTTCTTCAACAAACAATATTTTTCATGCTAAATGATCTAATAAGAAAGACAAATAAACAAAAAGGGATTTATGAAGAGAAAAAATGAAGAAATATTGTCAGAAAACCTTGAAGTCCATGAAGGAGATCCGATCATATCTCACAAACTGCTAAATGGATTGAGATGTCATTTTTTGACAGGATCTAGTTTCCTAGGCACCTTGAATCTCCTAAAGGAATTTATCACATGCACAGGATGGATTTTTTACAGTGATAAAACCCAAGTTTCCCTTGGCAAAAAATTATAATTTTAAAATCTCTTAATCTGACAACGGGTTTGTCTTCAAATTCTTGAAGTTCACTGTAGAGCAAAAACCCATATCAAGAAAAAAAAATTGTTGCAAACCAAGGCCCGAAAACCCACTTCCAAAAAATAGTAATCCTTCCTACATGGGAGCTTACTATTTTTGGTAAGTTATCACCAACGGAGATTGCAACAAAGAAAGTGCGCACCAAGAACATCTAGAGGTTTGGAGTGATTGATCAGTGTCAAAAGTGGTAAAAATTACCACTTACTAAAACTAGTAAGTTTCTTACACGGACACTTTCCATTACGAGTAAGTCACACAAAAAATAAGCCTAGGTGGAGCAGTGCACACATGGGTGATCTAGAAAGATAATATCACTAGTGGAGCTAAAAAGGGTTGGAATTTCCACTTACTAAAAATAGTAAATTCACTCTCTAAGTTTGGAAAGAACCGTGTCAATGCCCAAAGAGCCATTCCCATGGACTCTAGAAATGATAAATAATGAGCCAAGAACAATGCAATAAGTGGTCATACCAAGCCTCAAAGAGATCTCAAAGATATGGAATCACAAATGAAAGAATAAATTTTAGACTAAATCTCGTTTCTTTAGTAAGACCTCAGGTAATCGGTATGTTGAAATTGCCATACCAAAATTTGAAAAGTATGTTGAGGAAATGACTCCTTTAGATTATGAGATGAACCACATATCATTAGGCTAAGCTTCACATGATGGTGACTTTCACTTATTCTAGGAATCCACCTCTCACCTCCTTACCCGAAACAAAGAATACAGGCATACCATTGTATAATTGGAGGAACAAGTAAAAATTCTCAATATCTACATTTAACCCTTCTCGGGACCTAAATCAACTGCTACCCTTCAAATCAAAGGCATTCTTCTAATCAAGAATGTTTACCCCAAGGAAATCAAAAAATCCCAAAGCTATATGGTACAATGGAAGGCTAGTGAGATATGGGTTGAGAAAATCATTCATCAAGGAAAAGAATTGTTTCCAAAAGTCATCTCTCTCATTAAATATGCTCTTACAAACTTGGCAGAGGTGGAAAAAACAAAGGAGGAGTTTTAAAATAATCCAATCACTTAGAGGAGATATTCCCACTAGTGTATGAAATGATTTTCTTGTATTCTCACTCCGATGAGAACTTGTCTAAAGTAAATATAAATTTTAATCACATTCAAATTATTAAAAGACTGACTCTTGTATTAAAAATACCCTCATTTCAAGTACCCAAATTTCAAATACGTAGATTTCTAGGTAATGCTCTAATAGTGTACTTCTTGTTTATTGACCATATATAATAAATCCTTCATATATATCACATATAATCAAATTCCATTTGTGTCATGCAATGCACCATACACATTGTACTGGAATTTTTTTATATCTAAATGTTAGCTAAGGATCTATAAGTACTAACGTAATGTATGAAGTAGCCAGGGACTCATGAACTATAATAATCACAAAATATGCAAAAAATATCCTCATAGAACATGATAATTGTAACCTAATAGAAGACAATGACATCTAACCAAACCTCAATTTTTTTGCACAACCAAAATATTCTTGAATTAATATTAGTTAAATTTATAAGCACAAGCTCCCCTAAGAGACAAGGCTAATTTAGAAAGCTAAAAATAATCTGACTAAAGAGTCTACTAAATTTTGGCTTCTTAAGCTACATCTTACATAAACATGAGGACAAAGATAAGTTCCAAAATGTAGGTGCTTACAAATTACAATGAGTACTACAAAAAAAAATTGTTTTCAAGTGAAATCTTACTTGACAAAAATTGATTAAGATAAATATGTAAATAAGAGCCTAATATGAATGCAAGATTGCAGCAAATGAATAAAAGTAAGTACAACAAAGATACACAAGCAAACTAAGAACTAAATAATTAAATCCTAAGTACAAGGAGAGGGTAAAAAGGCTTAGTTGATTCATACTAAAGTCTGGACTAGACAAAATCTTAGACCAACTGAATAGAGAGGAAGAAACATCACACAAAAGCCGTAGAAAATGTAGATTTAGAGGAACGGGCTGGAATGGGGCACCTGGAGAAGGACAGAGGCACTTGTGGGATCCTCGGATATGTTTCTTGACACCTGAGTCTACGGTAATTCTTAGAAAACCTCCTCTGAGGTGTTGCAAGGTGTTTTCCTTTAGTCACCTTTGATTACTCCTAGGTTACATCAAGATCGTCGAGGTCGTTGGAAACCTACAATGAAGAATGAACTTGCAAAACCCTAAAACAGACATCAAATCCCAGAAGAGAAATATGCAAATGAGGGGTTGGACTGTCCTCAGCTGTCACAATGGTGAACTTAAAAATGATTTATGTAATACATCTCAGACCCAATGTAGTTCTATGTGTATATATAATTTTGCCTTAGGCTACTCTTGTTCTAGTCACACTTGGATAACAAGAAAATAGCCAGATGTATAATGTAGTAAATGTGTGCATGGAATAGAATGAACATCCCTCCTATGAAGTGTGGTGAAGAAAACCAGCCCTTGTGTCCCTTGTGATGGGGCTAGATGGATACAATGGAGCTCTTAGATGCCTTGATGGATGTAACCTTAGGTGGTGATAGCTAATGCTTAGTCCTTGGTCCTTTATTATGATCTCATAACTTTATATTTATATGATTTATTTTCTTGAGTTTTGTAATTAACCTCGAAAATGTCGACTACCAAAAAGATAAGATGCTCAAATGCATAGAAAGGACCCAATACATGTGGGTAAAGTACAAACAGGACATGGGCACATAGAGGGGACGAGGGCACCTGGTACTAACATCCTAGTTGGGTGTTGGTGTCCAAGATGACAAATGTCAAAGACTAAAAAGGCATACTGAGCAAGTAAGGGTGTAAGACCAAAAGCAATAATAGAAATTAAAGAAATGTGGCCAAATCCATGGGTTGATTAGTACTTTTCTTACTTATAAATCATATGAATAGTAGTAAGCGATCAAGACTAAATAATTACCCAAAGTGTGTGATTGCATGTCTACATTTGCCCCCACTTTATGTTGGTGGGTATAGATATTAGTAACATAAAGTAGATAGAAATGCGTACCTGATAACTATGTAGATCGATGATGCAAGTGTGTTGAGGGACTAGACAAAGCGCAGAGTGATAAAAATGTAAAGTGTGGATGCTAAGGAGGAGAACGTGTAAAAAGTGATGAAAATGAACCTAGGACAGGAACACATGTGTAGATGTCATTTTTAGTGTGTGTGTGTGTGTGTGTGTGTGTGTGTGTAATGTTTTTTGTTGTTGATATTGACTACCACTTCCCATACAGATGGACCTATAAAAAAGAAGCGAAAAAAGTAGTCAAATACACATGTATACGTGTGAAAATCATGTAAAGGAGTATGTAAAATTATAAATATGAAAAAGGAAAATGTGAACCTAGTCTGTGATGAGGAAAGAGTGTAGAAAGGATCTTATAGATGATGTCAATGCATGAGTTGTTTGGGCGATCTCATGCCAGTGAAATGGAAGAAGTGTAGGGAGAATAGTCTGGTGTCATCCTTCAATCCTTTAATTACTTCTTGTTGTGTAGAACACCACTGCATATGGTGTGTATAAAACATGTGTTAAGGACTATCTACCCTATAAAATCCAATGTGTATGGAGTTTTGTCGACTGTGCTAAACTACCAATCGTTGTGTAACTGCCCCCTAGTTTTAGGTATCTAAGAAAGGTCATTGTATTACCTCTAGTTTCAAGAATCTAGGAAAGGTCAATGTGCTAAGGACACAAGTATGATTTTGAGCCATGTCTAAAACTGAAAACTCTTTTGTACCCGTATCATGCTTTGTATAACATTGTATGGGGTGATTGATTCACCCAAATGATGCCCCCCTCATTTGGGGTGCATGTGACTTTGCAGAAGGAGTATCCAACCCAAAAGAGGACTGACTGTTGTGTTGAAACTATACCCTATAGGAGGAAGTGAATTTTCTTGGTAAAAACCAAGCCACATGCAAACAAGTGGCTAGGAAAAATAAGTGTTAGTGCAAGAAAAGAAAAACACTCATGTATAAGACGAAATGTAAGATAGATAGAAAATTTCTAAGCTAAGACACAAGCAGAAGACAAAGTAAACCATGAAAAGTGGGTTGCAAACATGGGACATCACTCACAATGTCATAAGACAATCAAGGCCATATTGATTGCAAGCAATCAGAGAACAATTAAGACATAGTGCAAATCCTGCAAACAATATCAAGCAAAGTAAAACAAACAATGTAACAGACAAACATGGAAGCAAATAGTCCTACAGACAAATGTTACACATGAATCACCTATTAACATGTTATAAAGATAAAAAGTATGTCAAAGTGTGTATAAGATGATAATGTGAAGTGCTAAGTATAAAATGAAATAATAGCACCTGTAGTGAACAAAACAAGATGCCCCTAGGAGTCACTATGGGACTATTAATAGGTATTGTGCCAAACATCCATGTTGCATGTGATGGATTAGTAGAATATGTGATCACAACTAGAAAGGCAAGTGAACATGCATGTGTTTATGATAAATATATGAAATATAAGATATATATTGAGCATGTGTAATAAGATGAACATGGAACAAGTAAATGAAAGCAAGAGTAAATGCAACCAAGATATATAGTATGCTATAGATGGTATGGAATGGAATGCAATGTGAATGATAGGAGAAACGTGCCCCCAAGTGGATGTGTATGTATGTAATTATATTCATTTATTTATGCCCCATCAACAGTCAAGAATGAACTGTAAACAAGAGTGCGTCATTTGGAAATGGTTTGAGCAATGTTTTATGTAGAAAGGGGTTGATTAATAGAGTGAGGAGTGTGGAATGGTAATGCATTGATGATATTGTATGCGATATAGGGAATGAGTTTTGTGTGATGAATTAGCCTAGAGTGTATATCATTAGATGGGTGGGTAAGATGTTAGTACATGTGATGATGTAGCATAAGGTGTATATCATGGAATAGATGAATGTGATGCTGGTAGAAAACATGGTGATGTAGCACAAAGTGTATATCATGAGTTGTATGGATAAGATGCTAGAAAGTGTGATGATGTAGCACAAAATGTATGGATAAGATGCTAGAAAGGGGTGATAAGTTAGCCTAAGAGTGTATGTCACAATATGTGTTAAGAAGGTATTAGCTAGGAATATCGTATGAGAAGAGGATTGAATGATTTAATGTGTATGATGAGGTCCATTTGATATGTATACCCTTAGAAGTTGATTATGGACCGTGGGACTAGAGTGTGTTGTCAGGTAGTGAGTGCAACATGTATAAGTAGATGAGTAAGATGTGAAATATGTGTTATAGATGTCATAGGTATGTGATGTACAAATGGTGTAATGTAGAGTGTGTAGTATGCAATGCAAGATGTGTAGATTATATAAGTGTAGAAGTATAAATGTTCACATTATGTCTAAAATGTGCAAAATATAAATTGTAGAATAATGTAGTTTGTAGAATGTGTATGATGTATAGGTGTATGAAGTAGAAAGTGTGGATCATAGAGAGTAGATGGAAGAGTGTATGTGTAGAAAAGTGTGTGAAGTATGAAAATGTGATGTATTTTCGACAATGTAGTGTGTGAGGTTCATGTATATAGGATTCCCTCAACAATCAAGTGTGAACCATAGCACAAGAGTGTGTCATAGGGTAATGACAATATGAGTGCATGTGAAGATGGATATGCTAGAAGTTAGGTGTATAATAAGGTGAATGTAAGATGTGTGTTGATGCTAGGGGGAGAGAAATAAGTGTAATGTCCCCCAAGTTTGTGTTGATGAATGAGCTATCCAATAAAAGTAAAGAATGAAGGTCCTCTACCTAATGTTTGTGGTAATGAAGGCATGTGACCAGGCTCTAAGAGTGGTGGTCTATAAGATAGACACTATGCAGGTGAGTGAAGTTTATATCCATGCGATTGATGAGTATATGGTGGGAACCTTGGTGTAACAAAATTTGTAGGTGATAGAGACCTATGTGAAGCAGAACGCGGTTGAGATGGACACCTATATGAAATAAAAAGAGGTGGTGATGTGCGTCTAGATGTAGGAGTTATCCTAATGAGGGATCTCAACTGATGTACTTGATTAGAAGAGCGATGAGACCGCTTAGGTCATGTGCAAGAAGGTGAGATAAGAGCATAATGTGATTTAGGTGATAGAGGTTGTGGCATACTAGATATACTAGGAGATGCATTGGAAACACTGAGAGGAGATTGTGTCCATGGAGTAGATGGAGGCACACCTTTGATAGAAATTACCTGATTTTTGTGAATGAATTTTAGACGCAAATGATTCATGGAGATCATATACTAAGACCTACAAATCCAATTGAGTCCTAAGAGCATGTCACACCCTTCAAATGCTTGTCCCACAAGAAAGGGCACTAACATAGTAAGAGGAGCAACTATAAGATGAATCTTGACAACACCATAGGAATTGTTCATTGGATATGAGATTTATGAAAGTGAATAGATGATAGTAGTGAGAAGTGGAATAGAACATGTGTTGATGGGCCATGACGGATCAACCTTGGTGTTATTGATAGGCATAGATCTGATAGATGCATTAATATGTAAATGATTAGATGAAAATGCCACATGATAATCATGGTCAGAGAAAGAGATAATTGGAAGATACATATTTGTATTAGCAACTAAGGAATCAAGAGCCTCTGATGTAGGAGGAGGCGATATATGATACACATGATTAGACGAGGATTCCATTTTTTTATTTTCATGTTTTGGAAGTGGATTGTTAAAGATCTTGAGCTTAGGTACATAATTCGTAGGATCTAGAAGTCAATTTTATGATTGTTGATCAGATCTTGAATGACATTTCAAAGATTGAAATAATGATTTGTATAATTCCCTACGCATTGATGATATTCGTAATGTAAGTTTTCATCATAATTACGAAATTTTTGACAATATGGATCTAAGTGAAGAGGAGGAGGAAGTGTGATGAGATTACTTTTGAGAATTTTTGGAAGCAAAACATGTGGAAGGACAATTAACTTCATGTATGGGCACCTAGGAGGTTGTAATTGAAGCTCTTTGATGGTGGATACCATGTTGATAATGATGTTTATGTCAGTTGGTTTGGTTGTTGATGGTTTAAATGCTGGATTAATTTGAAAATGTGTAGAACATAATGCTTTCTCTTGATATTTAAGATTTCCTATAGATAAGAGTTTAGTTTCGCGAAGCTTAAGAGTATGGCATAGTTGATCGAATGAGGGAGATATCTTAAAGAGAACACTCTCATGGAGATTTGGTAAGAGACTTTGAATGAATAAGTCTTAAAGCTCAGAGTCCGCAAGAACATTGGACATCTTAGCTAGCTTGTTTTTGTATTGTAAGACATAATATGCTAAGTGTTCATTAGAGCCTTGTTTAAGTTGTGCGAGTTGAGCATAGGAGATCTTAGAGCCAATGTTGATAGAGAATTGAATGAAAAAATCATTGGCCAAATGAGTGAAAGATGTTACCAAGTGGACATGTGGGTCATAGAACCAATGCATCTAGGGTTCATTTTAAGAACCCTCCCTAAAAAACTATCTATAGATTCCTTGGTGAATCTATGAAAATGACTTTCGAAATGATGGTGACTATGAAGAAAACCAATTTCGAATAGTTTAATAATGGTGTTGGTCGGTAGCATTTTTCATGAACAATATATGCTCTCAGCTAACAGTATATGATGTTAGCTAAAAACATATATAAAGTTTTGAAAAATCATTTTTTGACAATAGTAGTTAAAATGACTGGCTCGACGAGAATTTGTCCTCCCAAAATATGGCGCAATGAAAATAATTCAAAAAAGTGATTTTTTTTGCAAAAAATGCAAATTTTGCTGATTTTGTATGGGATTTTTTTTTTTTAAAAATTATTTTAGCAGTTAAAATGATCATCTCTATGAAAAATATGTCCTCCCAAAATATGGCGTAAGAAAAAAAATCCCATACTCATATTTTTGTAACGACATCGTTACCAGCCAGTAATAAGGAAAAATGCTACCGACCGGTAATGCATAAAAATGTTTCCTCACGACAACTCAGAAATGCTATCGCAAGACAACATTTTTTTTGAAACCATGCAAAAACACAAAAAATGTTGTCGTACGGTAACAAAAAAATGTTGTCTTATGACATCATTTTTGTGTTACTGTGCGGTAACACAAAAAATGTTGTCATACGAAACTAGTTTTGTGTTACAGTGCGGTAACACAAAAAAAATTGTCACACGGTAATGCATGAATGTTGTTACATGACAACATTTTTGTGTTAGCATCTAATAGCATTTTTGCATTACTGCACGGTAGTAGTTTTTCATTGATGCACAGCTTGTACTATCTTCTTTTTCACTAGAATACTCACTTTTACCTTTATCTTCAACTCCAAATCTCAAACTTGATGAGCTTTGGAATTATATTGTATTAGTGCATTATAGAGAATTAATAATATATATAATAATATATTATAACATAATGGTGAATATACCAACATTGGTTGGCCCTTAGTGAAACAGACAGGCAAAACCAAGGGAAAAATTATTTATGACCCATAAAATTTTGGCAAACCTACTACCGTACGATAATGAAAAATCCACAAAATTAAAAATTAAAAATTCCTAATATTCACCTATTCATAAATATTCACCCTTAAAATAAACACTAAACACATCAGACAATCTTGTAAATTAGGGGAAAAGAGCTTTACTAATATGGTGTGGTCATCCGCATAGTTGATGCATGCCACATGAAAAGCTCAAAGGTGCTCTTATGGGTCACCATGGCCTTTGAAGATGGGTAATCTGGGTGAGATGAATTTAGGTGGTAATGGATATGTGGAAATGGTGGGTGCAAACGGAGTGTGTAATATCAAAGTGGAGTCCGAAGATGGTGATACACAAGAGGTAGCAAGCTGGATCTGACGAATTTGTGTCAGTAGATCATGATATAAAGAAGTTAAATCAGGATTATTTGAAGAAGAGTTGGGTTGTGTATTGGGAGTGCTAGGTTGGATGATGGAAGTGGTAATGGTAGGAATAGGATCTGAAATATAAAGGGGTTGAGTGGAGACCAGGGGATCCAAAGAGTGAGCAACAAGGGGTGCCAAATTAATGCGGGTGTTCTTAGCAGTAATCAAAGAATTTAGAATATGCAAAAGATGAGTGGGATTAATTTGCAAAGCTTGTCAAATATTAGTGAGCGTGTTTAATTATTGTTGGTCAATGTTAGTATCTTCATCGTATTATTTTTTGTTATCAGATGCTTTTATTTCACTTAGAGAAACATTGCGAGAGGTATCTAATCAATTTTTAGGCATGGCCATTGAGGTGGATATATCAGCCATTGATTTGGAAAGTATACGGACAAATAAAGAAAGCTCACAATATTGAAAAGACCCAAAACAACCACTATGGGTGACGGGCATAAGAAGAATAAATCCATAGAGAAGGTAGAGTCGAAGGTTGGGTTCACCAAAATGAGTAAGCTAAATATGTAAATAAGTGCCTAATATGAATGCAAGATTGCAGTAAATGAATAACAATTAAGTACAACAAAGATACACAAGCAAACTAAGCAATAAATAATGAAACCCTAATTACACGGAGAGGATAGAAAGGATATTTTTATTCACAGTAAATTTTGGAATAGACTAAAGATATAACCATCTGAACAAAAAGGAAGAAGCATTGCACATAAGTCCTATAAAATGTAGATCTAGAGGAGTAGACTAAACTAGGGCGCTTGGAGAGGGATAGAGGTGCCCATGAGCACCCTAGACCTATTTTTAGATGTCTGGTTCTACATAAATGATTTAAAAACCTCCTTTGAGGTGTCATAAGGTGTTTACCTATAGTTTCCTTTGATCGCTCTGAGGCTGCACCAAGATCGTTGAGGTCACAAGAAACTTGCAATGAAGAATGAACCTACAAAACCCTCAAATAGACATCTAATCCCAAAAAAGAAAGATGTAGAATGAGGGGTCAAACTATCTTCAATTGTCATAATGGTGAACTTACGATTGATCATTGCACTACATCTTAGACCCAATGTAGTTATGTGTGTGTGGAATTGTGCCATAGGTTGCTCTTGTGTTAGTCGCACTTGGATAGCAATAAAATAACTAGCTGTAGAATGTAGTAAATGTGTGCATGGAATAGAATAAACTTCCCTCCTATGAATTGTGATGCAAAAAACTATCCCTTGTGTCCCTTATGATAGATTTAGATGGATGCAATGGTGCTCTTAGATGCCTTGATGGGTGCAAGCTTAGGTGGTGATAGCTAATGCTTAGTGCTTAGTCCTTTATTATGATCACATAACTTTATATTTATATGATTCCTTTTCTTGAGTTTAATAGTCAACCCTAAAAGGGGCGACAAACAAAAAGATAATATTCTCAAATGGATAGAAAGGACCCAAAAAGTGTGAGTAAAGTACAAATATGAAAGGGGTGCCCAGAGGGGACGAGGGCACCTGGCGTTGGTGCCTATGGTGAAAAATTCTAAAGACGAAAAAGGAAAAGTGAGCAAGTAAGGGTGTAAGACCAAAAACAACAATAGAAAGTAAAGTAAGGTGGCCAAAGCCATGGGTTGATTAGTACATTTCTTAATTATGAATCATATGAATAGTAGTATGTGATCAACACTAGATAATTACCCAAAGTGTGTCTACATAAATATGTTGAAAGTCTATTTGAAGGAACTTATTGGAAAAAGATTGCAATCAGGGGTAAAGTGGACATAAATTATAGAATTGTTTACTTAACACTGTAGCATGTAATTATGATATAATCATGTATGTCAATTGAAGAGGAAGAAATTTTTGAGAAATGGAAACAAGAAAAAAAATTGTATAGAAATGTATCTCTCTGCCCCTCGTTTCCAACTATTATTGGGAGGCTCAACATAGATATTCAATACAATCAACTTACTTTAGAGAATTTAAACTAAAAAAAATTAACTTTTTTATTTTTTTTAATGTTGTTGCATATTTTATCATGTTGCTTTTAAAATTACCTGTATGTGTAAGAAGCCAATTCAATAATTAATACCCACTTTTTCCGGTCATGGAGATGGACAAGAATGTGAAAGTTTTTGCCATTCACTTCAATATGGATGTTTGATTACGTTTCATAATTTCTAAATTCAGGAAAAAAAGGAATTTCTCATTTCACATTAGCAACAAATATTCTAGTAATTTGCATGCCTATGTGAATGATGTATCAACGAAAGACTTTTTATTTTGTTAGTAATCGAATCATATAAATTATGACACATACTAATTGAACAATCCAAAGATTAGTAATAATGACAGGGCGAATGATAAATCCAGAAAAGATAAAATAAAGTTTTCAAAACTTTACTCATTCAATTCATCTTATAGCCATGAATGCAAAAACAAATTGGTAAAAGTGATGAAAGGACAACACTTTGATGTATTCTTGTGTGACAAGTTTAGTCCTATTTATAATAACATATTTTATAATGGAAATAAAAGATGATACAAGATCTATAAAGTGATACAATGTGAAAGAATGAAAATATACAAGCCCAAGGCCATGGATTTTATAGCATAAGTTTAGGAGAGAAGAACAATATGCTCTAAATACAAGACAATGGAAAAATCTTGAGAAATATTCACACCATCGGAGAAAGGAAAAGAGCCATAGAAAATCCCAAATTACCCACCATTGGGAGAGGAAGATACTTGGGCACAAGGCATATTCCAACTTCCGACATTTGAAAAAATATAGGATTTGATTCAACCCACTTTTCTAGTGTTTAGTAACCAATAAATACAACCATCAATATCTTTTCACATATATTCCCTTTCACACAATCAAAAACATCTTTTCACCTATCCGCAAAGAATCACCAGTTTTTTGAAAAAAAATCTAGATTGTCAAAACAAAGTGCATTGTGTGTCTAATCACAGTTAACTTCCCAACACCCAAATATCAGAATAACCAAAAAGTCTATTTGTGTTAGGATCTAAACATAAATGAGCAATAAAATAGAAATAAAACAAAAATAATATAAGCATGCAATCACAAGATAAACCCAAGATTTAACGTGGTTCACCCAATGTGGGCTACATCCACCAGAAACAAGCCAACCTTCTCCTTTATTCAGCCCATAGGAATAGAATACAATTCTCTCTTTTTCATATTATAAACAGTAAATCCATGCACATATATATAACTTGTGCACCTCTTTGAAAAGTTTTCTTCAACCACAAGCAACCTAAACATAACATGATTATAAATAAGACATACATATAAATAAGATAAACATAAAAATAACAACTCCCGTCTATTAATAAGACAATGCTATTTTTAGTCATGGCCATTCTTTCCTCCCCAAATCAAGGAAAAAGAAAACTTCCACTTCATCTATTAGTTACACTCCACATCTTCAACAATCTCCCACTTGGAGACTAACTGCTGCAACCCACTATTGGGCCCCACATCTCATCCTCGGACTCTTCTCTAACTTTTTTCTCTTCTTCAAGATCAATTTTGAAGACCTATCGAAGCCAAACAGCCTTCCAGCTTCTCTTTTTCACCTCCTTTGTCAACATATCAGTAAGATTTTGACTTGTATGGATCTTCTCCAACAACAGTTGTCCATCCTCCAAAACTAATCTAATGAAGTGATACCCAAGTTATATATGTTTGGTTCTCGAATGGAATCTTGAGTTCTTTGTAAGATGAATTGCACTCTGGCTATCACTAAATAATTTGTAATCCTCCTACTTCTTTCCCAACTCTTCCATGAACCACTGCATCCATATCATCTCCTTTCTTGCTTCTGTAGCAGTAACATACCCTGCCTCTATAGTAGACAAGGCAACAATCTTCTGCAATTTATAAATCAAACTAACTTCCATGCCACTAAGAGTGAATACATAACATGTGGTGCTCCTCCTACCATCCAAATCTCCATCCATGTCTGCATCAACATATCCATGTAAGGAAACCTCTAACCCTCCATATCACAACTTCATGTTACTAGTCCCTCTCAAGTATATCAGAATCCGCTGGATTGCATTTCAGTGCTCCTTTTCTGGTTTACTCATGTATCTGCTGACAACTCCCACTGTATGGGAAATGTCTGTTCTTGTGCATACCATATCATACATCAAAATTCCAACTACTAAAGCATATGGAACTCTAAACATATATTAAATCTCTTCATCTATTTTAGAACATTGTTCTTTACTTAACTTGAAGTGCCCTTCCAATGGTGTACTCACTAGTTTTCCATCCTGTATCCTAAACCTGTCCAACACCTTGTTAACATACTCTTCTTGAGACAAAGTCAATATTTTACTCTTTATGTCTCTATTGATTCTCATGCCAAGAATTTTCTTTGTTGCACCTAAATCCTTCATGGAAAATGTATTGGCTAACTGTCTCTTTAGCTCATTTTTATCCTGCAAGTTTGACCATGCCACAATCATGTCGTCCACATATAATAACAAGATAATATAGGTGTTATTATCTAGTATTTTAAAATAAACAAAGCGATTAGAATGACATCTAGAGTAACCTTGTTCTATCATGAATTTGTCAAATCTCAAATACCACTACCTTGGAGCTTCCTTAAGGCCATACAATCTCTTCTTCAATCTGCACACCAAATTATCCTCCCCCCTGACTTCATATCCCTGTGGTTGCTCCATGTATATTTCTTCCTCCAAATCACCATGAATAAAAGTAGTCTTTACAAATAATTGTTCAAGATGTAAATCTTCCACAGCTACCAAACTTAAAATAGTTCCAATGGAAGTCATTTTAACAATAGGAGAGAACATTTCATCAAATTCTATACCTTTTTCTTATGCAAATCCCTTCACAACAACTTTTTTCTTGTACCTCTTTTTGTCACCTTCTTCTTCCTTCAACTTATAAACCCACTTGTTCTACAATGCTCTCTTTCCTACAGGAAATTGAACCAAATCCCAAGTTTGGTTGTGATCCAAGGAGTCCATCTCCTCATCCATACCCTACTCCCACTTTTTCCGTATTTCTACCTACATTGCTTCTTCAAAAATTTATGGTTCTCCACTGTCTATCAATAAACAATAATAAATCTCATACGAAGATAATCTTGCAGGAGGTTTACTTACCCTAGTAGAATGCCTCACAAGATTTTCTAGATTTTGAGGCTCTTATTGTTCTTGTTGATTTTGATCTACATAATCAACATCGATTATGCTAGGATTGATTCTAACTTGTTGATTTTCTAGCCCTTTGAGCACTTCTCTATCTTTTATCTCATCAAATGCTACATAATCATACTTTTCCATCTTCTCATCTTGTAGTTGTTCCCTGTACATAACCCTTTCATTGAAAATAGCATCCCTACTCCTAATGATTTTCTTATCATCCAAACTCCACAACCGGAATTCAAATTCATTAGTGTCATATCTAATGAAAGTACATTTCTTTGACTTAGCTTCTAGCTTGGTCCTATTATCTTTATCAATGTGCACAAATGCTTCAAAACAACAAAAAATCAGAAAAAAATAGTTTACCTCCTTACCAGTCAAGGCCTCCTCGGATACTCCACCTTCTAAAGCACTTGAACGTCATCTGTTTATCAAGTAAACAACATTATCTACAACATCCGCCAAAACTGTAAGGCTAATCCAACATGTAATCTCATAATCCTTACATGCTCCATGATATTCCTATTCATTCTGTATGACACACCATTCTCCTATGGTGTTCTAAGAACTGTCTTCACCCTACGGATTCCATTCTGTGAACAATAATTTTTAAATTCATTGTTGTAGTACTCTCCACCATTATCTGATCTGTGACACTTCAACTTCAAACATGTTTCATTCTCAACCAAAGGTTTCCACTTCTTTAAAGTATAAAATACATCAAATTTATTCTTTATACAGTAAACCCAAACCTTTATAGTAGCATCATCAATAAAAGTAACATAATACCATGAACCACTAAGAGAAGATACCTGAGATGGTTCACACACATCCGTATGAACAAGCTCTAACTTGTGCTCCTTCTTAGTTGATCTAACCTTGAGAAATCTCATATGCTTTTGTTTCCCATACACACAATGCTCACAAAAATCCAAGTCTATGTTTTTCAAACCTGATAACTTTCCTTGTGAATATAAAATCGTCATCCCCTTCTCACTTAAATGGCTAATTATGTGATGCCACAAATTTGTGTTTATACCTGTAGTAGCTAAAATAGAAGATGGATCAGTACTAACAATGGATAAATACAAAGTACCTACTTTCTTACCTCTTGCTACCACAAGAGAACCCTTGGTAACTTTCCAAGAATATGTTGTAAATATAACCATACAACCTTCATCTCATAATTGCCCTACAGAAATTAGAGTCCTCCTCAAACTAGGAACACGCCTGACATTCTTCAACAACTAAGTGTTACCGTTCTGCAATATAACATGAACTCTACCTTTTCCAACAATGTTACATGGCTCATCATCACCAAGATATACATGCCAAAAATTCCCCTTAACATAATATTGAAAATATTGTCTATGAGGAGTTGCATGAAATGAAGCACAAGAATCTAAAACCAAAATTTCTAATTTACTAACTAAAGAAAGAATAAGAGCATCTTGTAACATGTCACCTGCTATGTTTGCTTCTTTGTTCCCTTCTTGTTGATCTTTCCCTAATTTTAAAGACCAATAATATTTCTTTGCATGCCCTACTTTTCCACAATCCTAGTATACCATCATGCTTCTAGATTTAGATCTACCCTTCTTATACTTTCCATGGTGTCCAAGACCTTTTTCTTTTTCCTTCTGTCTTCCCCTTTTCTCTACATTCAAAGCATTACCATATGACTCCCCTGTGTTTTTTCTTCTCATCTCTTCACTGAGAATCACACCAATAACATCATCAAACTTTAAAGTGTTTGAACCAGAAATAGAATTACTCACAACCATAACCAAAGTATTTCAACTTTCAGGAAATGAGTACAAAATCAAAATTCCATCCCATTATTCATCTTTCATAGCTGACAGCTTCAAATCTTTCACTTTCAATAGTAGATATAGATCCTTCTGATATAGGTAGTCCCCCACTAACATCTTTCATAGCTAAAAGTTCTGGTCATTAAACTTCTCAACCCTAAACTTGTTATCTTCTATCATTGCTCCCACTCAAACAAGAAACCCTCCTATGAGTTTTTTCTACCAAAACAAAATTCTACTCTACTACCAGTTGTTAGGATCTAAACATAGATGAACAATAAAATAGAAGTAATATAAGCATGCAATCACAAGATAACCCCAAGATTTAACATGTTTCACCCAATGTGAGCTACATCCACCAGAAATAAGCCAACCTTCTCCTTTATTCAGTCTAGAGGAATAAACTACAATTCTCTCTTTTTCATATTACAAAGAGTAAATCCATGCACATATATATAACTTGTGCACCTCTTTGAAAAGTTTGCTTCAACCACAAGCAACCTAAATATAGCATGCTTATAAATAAGACATACATATAAATAAGATAAACAGAAAAAAAAACTCCCGTCTATTAGTAAGAGAATTCTATTTTTATTCATGGCCATGCTTTCCTCCCCAAATCAAGGAAAAGGAAAACTGCCACTTAATCTATTAGTTAGACTCCACATCTTCAACAATTTCCTCCAAAGCACCGAATGGTTTAGTAAAATTCTCACATAAGTGTGGGAAAAACTAAATTTTCTCTAGATTAAAAGTTCCAATAAAATTGGACACAAATTTCTATTTTGCAAGCTAAATGGTTGATGATGTATACCCCAAAAATGACAATTTTCAACAAAGAAATAGTTGTCTTTGAGAAGAAGTCTACTAGAAAAGCACGCCTAAGGATCTGCAAACCCTTTTGGATAATTTTTGTACTTTTGGATAACATCTAATTATTTGATGGAATGTCTGAAGAAGATAAGAAACTTCAAAAAAATTTGTCAAACACTTGGCGAACTTTATTTCCTTCCTATCACATTTTGTACATTTGCATGCATATATTTACCTTGCTAGTGCTATTACAAAAATCCATGAAATAAGTGAAATCATACATCAGGCAGGGGAGTACTATGGAAACAATTGGGGTTGGAAAATTACTAAGGGCATTCAAATAGACCCATTTTTTGGCATATATGAAATTAGTTCATAGTTTGCTAAAATCATCTAGAACAGATACACAAATTGAAGGAAATGTCTAAACCAATTCGAATCAAGTATAACTAGCAGATAATAAGGACAAAAAAGATAAACCCCTACAAGTTTCATAGAAATTCGAGTAAGCTAAAAGATAGATTGCATACAAATGCACAAGAAAACATTTTCCAATAAGCCTCAACAACTCCAAGTAAGAAATAATAGGTAACAAGGAGAGAAAATATATCCCGCTAAATTTGAAAGAAAGCATTGCCAAGAAACACACTTTTTTCATAAATCCCTAGGGATACCTGCAATCTCAAATAAATTTTTCTCTACTCTACATGAGACCTCCACACAAATGAACACACCAACATGATCTCACTTGGTACAAATCCAAAGTTGAAGACATACTCTCTCACCACAACCTTCCAAACAACAACATTAAACCTAGTATGGGTTAAGCATGGGGTGTAGTTATTTTGTAGCCTACCAGTCGACCCTTGAGCCCCATGAATGAACATTACAAACCCATTACCATGAGAAACACACCCCCCATAAGCACAAAAAAAATGAAATAGAGGAGAATGTGTCACTGATGAGCTTCACACAGGAAAAGGTAGGTGAAAGCATTAAAGATAAAAATTTAAAAATGTAATTTTGTTAAAGTTTTCATATGGCACGCTATCAAACATGAAATCTACTATAACTAGGGCCACCCACTAAACCAAATTCATTATACTTTGATCGATGGTTCTCACTTTCCAAATGGTCTTGTTAGGAAAAAAATCAATTTCCACCATTGATTGAAATAGTGCAAAAAGATCTACGCCTATCAACATAATAATCATATTTTAATATTACAGTTTAATGGTTACTTAGGTAGGAAAATGTATTTTATCTCCTTAAATTATAATCTTGAAGTCATATAAATTAAGATTAAGTTTGGCTGACAACTACAAGATGGACATATCCATTCATTAGTGAACCATAATAATATCATAGTTTTCTCTGTATGGAGATTATCTTTTAAAGACTAGTTATCTCTGTAGAGAGAGACTTGTTTTTTAGAGATAACATTACAGGATATTTTTTTTTGGTTTTTATTTCTTGATGTATCCATTTATAGTCTATCTATGTGGTGCATATTGTTACGAATTGAATTAGGAGATATTATATTCCCATTTATATTCTTCCACGAATAATGTGGTTTTTTTCCTCCTCGTTTCTCCTCTTAATTTAGTTTAGAATTGACCCTTATTTTTTTCCTCTCACTTTATTTGTTTGGAGAGAGGGGGTGAAACCGAGTCAGTTTTATGTATATTGTGAGCATTCCCATACATAATAAATACCAAAATAATGTTCCATCACGAAGATGAGGTTATACCCTCAAATTCTACCAAGAAAAATCTGCCAGAAAACTAACGTATCGGTAAAGTTGCCGAGAAAATGAAGAGCCACCAGAAAATGGATTTTTTCCAGCAATGGGGGTGCTAATTATGTATTTACTAGTAATTGTACATGAGTTGCAAACTAGACCGGAGAGAATGACAATGTAAAGGTTTTTGTAAAAGCATTCTACTTCTGAAAAATTTAAACGTTTCCATGCATTTCATAACATAATAATATATTAGTTGTTGAGTAATAGGAAAATATATTTCTCTAAATCTCCTATTTTGATAGTCATTGTAAGGAGGCTGAAAAAATTGTAACTTCTAGATTTACACCTATCTGTTACATTTTCTTGAAAAGTTTTAAAACCTTTGTAATATTTTTTTTTTGTATATCCCCTAATCATTTCATTCCTTAAGACCACAAATGTTTGAAGAATTTTGTCAAACAATTCACGTGTCCATGTTGGTAGTTTGCTAGCAAAGGTGAGGTGATCAGATTAGACACATGTTAGTGTTACACAGAGTCAAAGATCCATGACGAACTGAGAAGGTTGTACACTTGTTGATTGCATTTGGTGAAACAATGTCAATGTTGCATGAGGATGCCCATGTCTTTCCTAAAATTTGGGGATCCAAGGGGCCACATTTCATTTAGGCATTTAGATGATAGTTCATTTCCCTTGCATATGCGCCACATTTTGCATACATATTTACCTAGGTTCTTGTAACAAAACACATATTAAATTCTTCCATGAATTAATGGATGAAAAAACACTTCACATGGGTGGGGAACAAAAACGTAGGTCTTCTAGAAAGGGAAAAAATAAAACCACTTTATATTGTGCCTTCTTGGATGCCTAACCTTTATATACATAATCATGGGCAACGCAGATGGATTCCTACTAGATAAGCTTTAAATATATCATACCACAAATCTAAATCTGCAATTATAGCATATACACTCCAATATAAACACCAAAGTATAGTTATACAGATTGGAAAAGTAGGGAAGAATTCATATTGACCATAATATGAGAAAAAATCATGCAAAATATGAAGCATGCCCAATCTCTCTTATCCACTTTTACCCATCGAGCTCATATCCTTGCCAAAGTTGCTAAGTAGAATCCAATTGTTCCTCATTGCGGTTGTTGAACAAATGGAGTTTTGGAGGATGAAAACCTAACCATGTAAAATCAAACAGGTGGCTCCTATTTTCCTTCTGTAAACTTGCTAATTACATTTTCTGGAAAGGAGCCAATGCATTTCCAACACACCCAGTTTGTGCATACCCTGTAGTCATTGTAATCAGTGAAACCAAAACAGTTTTAGGAATTTTGTCAAACAACTCATGATATGCCCATTTTGGCACAGGCTAGGAGTACAAGGAAACATGTTGAGGAGTATAGTTTTAATTCTCCCACGATCTGTGTTAAAGCTCCAATTTTTGGATAGGCTGGTATTATGTCAGCAAAGTGAAACAAGGTCAATACCTTTTGAGGATGCTTGCACCTTCTGTTAGCTGAAACAAAAGAATGAAAATCGTATCCCTCCCTTTAACCTGCTTTCCACCAAATATGTTTGCATATTCTAGACTCAATTAAGTCATATCTACTTGTTAAGATTTTCCTGCCAAAAATATTTTTGTGAAAAGGCCCGCCGGATTTTAACGTTTGCTAGCAAAGGAAACTTCAAATGTGGACTCCTACCGGAAAATAACCTCCCTCACTCCATCCCAACAATACACATTATTTTTTGATTAGTTGTCAAATTTTCATTTGAATGCATGTGGTAATTGCGTGTAGGGTTTTGTGACAGTATACTAAATACATAACAGTTGTAACTTGTAGTGGAGTGTGCAAGAAGATCAAACCTCCAACAAAAAAAATAGCAAGGAATGAATAAGTTGAGTACTTCAAAAAAAAAGTTGAACATGGACGAAAATATAGCAATGAACGATGGGAAAACACCATTGTTACTTGTGCACTCTACATTTTTGTTTTACATGCGCTCCCCCAATCTAAAGTGCCCATAATTAAACATCATTTATTTATTTACCCTTTTTATAGGACAAACATCATTATTTGTTTCGATCATTTGAACATGGAAGAAACCGCGCAACCCATATTTATTTTTCTTCTAATTTTAAGCATCAATTCTTACAATGCCCTTCCATCATCTTTAGTGATAGAGCCACCCGATGGGAACAGGAAGGTTAGGCTCCGCTCTTTTTAGCTCCATTAGTTTTGTGTTGTTTCGGTTTTAACTTATGAACATCATTAATGGATTATTTCTTCTACTTTGATTCTTGTTACCCTAAAGATTAAAAGTAGGATGTAGAAGGGGGAGTATGTATATAAATGTAGTAACAGGAAGTGGGTTCCTGTCTTAGCCCATGCAATTCTCATTAACCTTACGGATTCCATGACTATTGTGGGTGATTTACTCTCTATCTTTATTGAGGGAAAAAACAAGAATGGATGTGGGTGTGTGGTCTCTCCACAATGACGACGTTGATTCTACAGAATCGAGATCACCCACAAGCATTTTGGCAGGTATTTTCATTCCAAATCACTCCTCTCTAATTTCATAAACTCAAGAAGCAAATACCCGAATGGTGTGTATGGTAAAATAATAAGTTTTTTTGTACTCATAAATGGTTTAATCATGTACAAGAATAGAGGTAGAAATAGACTCATAGGGTGTAATCATTCCAAAAAAATTGGCAGAGGATTCCTTCCACGAACACTATGGCCCACTGGAAATATTTTCATGAAGAGGCCAACTGGATTTTGACATTTTTCCACAGGACTCTCTTCATAAAGAACACCTCCGGTGAATGATGAACCTAAAACAATAATAATAATATTTTTAATATCATTGTTGATGTATTTATTTAAATCTATGTAATAATACTATATATAAATATTATATTAATTATTAATTATTAATTTAAATATCCGCATTATAATTATTAACCAGTTTGTTTGACCATTTAGTAGCCAGCAAAGATTCATCACTCTCAATATTTGAGTCAAATGAACATATTTAAATCCAAACATTATCAACCCAATTATTATCTGATAATTTATAAAAAATCTTCCGTTCATATCACTTTTCCACCTCATACATCAATATTATTTGGACCCATGAATCGTCCAGTCAATAATTAAAAACCACATTCTCATGGCTACGGACAAAATTATTGCTATCCAAAATAGAAATATGGAAATATGAAAATGAAATACAAAAGAGCAACACACACTTTATATGTTTTAAGACATTTTTTCTCCGAATGCAAGAATTACTGATATTTTCTTTTCTTTTAAGTTAGTTTCTTATGTTTCTTTTTTGACATGCTTTTGACACTCTTGTTGTGTACTTAATCATGTATTAGAAAACTTAGTTAAATTTAATTTTTTTTATATGGTTGTAGGTTCTTTCGCACCTTTACGTTAGAGCATTCTTCAATCACTTTGGATGGAATTCTATCTTAGAGGCAATAAGTTTGGGGCTTTTATGATTGGATGGCCTTATTTTTTAGACCAATTATTTAATTGTCGATTTGTTAAGGATATTTGGAAGGTTGGTTTGGACTTTGAGGGAATTGATGTAGATGAATACAAGTTGGTGATAAATGAGGAGTTAAATAAAAAATTGAGATGTATAATGGAAGGTTTTATGATCAAGGAACTATGAAAAAGTATTTTGGGACTCAAAAGTTAGCCTGTAAGGCATTGATCGAAGGAGGCAAGGTAAATTTTAAGACCCCCTACTAAAATCCAACTTGGATTTTTTTCGCGAATTTGTAAAAATGGATTTTGTTTTGATGGCGAATATGAGAAAAAATTATTTCATGATGTAGGCGAATAACTTATCCGAGAAAAGTCATGTTGGGGAAGGTTGGAGGGGAGCGACCACAAAAAAGGAACAAATGCATTCGCTGTATAGAAGTCCAATAAGCATGTGTCTGCAAGTGCAGATGATTCATCTAACGGAATCACTACCGAGCAACTGCATATACTGACGAGTGACTGCATATATTACTGGGTGAATGTATATACTTCCAAACAACTAGATATATTATCCAGTGACTGCATATGCTACCAAGTGATAGTCAACAAAAATAAATCTAAAATTGAAAATTCCCAAATATGAACAAGGGTACCATCCAATCACCATATCAAATGATATAAGACTTCGCAAAGAAAATAAATATGAGCCTAAACTAGGCATGACAGATCTAACATTACATTAATTTCATACTATAATGAAAACAACACAAATAAGATAAAGTGTTTTCATGGATGAAGAAATAATGCTAACCATTTTGCTTCAGACCCTGCACTTCTTTGCAACTCACTTGAATGTGCTCACTTGAAGTTTCAGTCTTCCAACTTATGCTCTCCTCTTGACTTCTTTTATCCTTAAAAGCTCGATCACCATCCATGAGCTCTCCTTATAACCCAATCAATAATGGTTTTAATGTGAGTGTGGTTAATCAGTAATCACCATCTTGGGTTTAGTTCACACCATCGACTCGTCCAAGCATGAAATTTTCTTTAAACAATAGGTGATCTGACCCACAAAAGTAACTTGATTTTAGTAACTAATAAAAACAACCCATGTATCTTTGTGTCAACCCGACTGTACCTTGCGAAAGTCAAGACAATCAAATAGCTCCATGAATCCTTTACAAATCAAACCTCAACTGCCTTCACTTGCAAAACTCGGGCCAATAGAAATGGCCCATGCATCTGGGTGTCAGTACTAGATTGACAACTGTGAAATCCAAGCCAATAGAAACAACCCACGTGTATTTTTTCTTTTGCTTAACTGACCATTGTGAACTATGAACAAATAAAATAGTTCCACGCATTCACTAATTTACTCGACTGAGTTTTGTGAAATGTAAACCAATAAAAAGGTTCCACGAACCCCATGGTGGCAGTTTTTCCTTTCGAAATGTGAGCCAATACAATATCACTGAGTATCCTTCTCCATTCACTTCACTGACCATTGCAAAATGTGAACAAATCAGAAAGCTCAATATACTTGCTAATTAGCTCGATTGAGTTCTTCAAAATGCAAAAAAATAGGAAAATTCCATGTCTTTTGCAAACTAGATCTTTGATTGTCAACTGCAAATCTCCAACCAGTAAAATAGATCCATGCCCTTCGCAAATCATTTCCTTGTTTAAAACTTGTGAAATACGAACGAATAGGAAAGCTCCACGAAAACATCAGTGCCATCCTATCCTTTTGATCGTTGACTCTATAAGACGCCAACACATAGTTTTAACTTTAATGACCTACAACAAACATAAAAAATTGTAAATTAGAGCTCATTTAGCGGGCTTAGGTCTATCAGAGTTAGAAAAATGAAGAGAAACCTAGAATGGTTCCACGTAGCCCTGCCTGAGCCATTGATCTACCGAAACTTAGCCCTTGTCTTCTAGAGTAAAATTTGATGACCAAATCAACGTCACATGGATTTTATAAAATCCTCCAATGATTTAAACTTGCTCCATGTGGATTTTTGAATACTAATAGCCGGTGCTTTTAAGACATGGAAATTGACGGTCGTTTGGACGTATTTTGCTCTTAAAAAAAAATTAAGTCCATTTTTAAAGACTGATCTGTACTATTTCATTATGATGTTTCTACCTTCAATGTTTTCAACTAAACCTTAGAAATTTTAGTCCTCAACTCATGCAAAACATTCATAATTCATTCCCAGGAACTCATTCTTCAAAATTTTGCAAGCCTTTCGAAAATCTATGTCAAGCTGAGAACAAATTTTTGAGTTGCCTTCTTGCATGTGTGTAAGAAATGGTAACAATTTTGGAGATTTTGTGGGGTCATCTACCTGCTAGCTGTAATGATCTAGTGTTTTGAAGTATCCATTGGGCATGCAGTCAAACATTCAAATTTTTAGAACCTGCTTGGAGTTATAAGGACACTGAAAATACCTTCTAACAAAAGGGAAAACATTTTCCTGCAAGCACTTATTAGATAACACAAAATAAAAGTGCATGAGGGACACAAGGAAAAGAAACCCACAAAAAACAATGTGCACAAAGAACCTATTGAAAAGTAAACACAACAATCTACTACAAAGGAAGAACACCCCTAGTAACAAGGCTTGAGACACATCCCATTAACTGGGATGGGAAATTCATCACCATTCATTCTAGAGAATTGGAAAGCATTGTATTGCTTACAACCTATAATCAAGTATGGTCCACTCTAAAAAGCATAGATTTTTTGTGTCTTCTAGGTTGTATTCAGTCTTCATCCCACTTAAGCATAATTTCTCTCTCTTTGAATGTTTTAGCAGATGATTTCTTATCAAAATAAATCTTGACTTGTGCTTGATGAATTTCAATCATTGTCATTTCCTTGTCCCTTGTTTCTTCTAACTCCATCAATTCTACATAAATCTGATTTCCATTGAATCTACCTCCATCATCTCCATTTGATTAATGAGGTCCAGGGTTGGTATTTCATTAGAAATGGGAAACCTTGCTTCTCTGCCATAGAAAAACATGAAAGGAGAATCGTTGATGGACTTTTTAGGAGTAATCCTATTAACCCATAAATCTTACTTTAGTTTTGTATGCCATGTTCTTTGATTTTATGTCATAGTATGCTTGAGGATTTTGAGAAGATTCTTTTTTTTTATTCAGCTAAACCATTCCCTTGAGGATAATAATTGGAATAAATTGATAGATGGATGCCAAGCTTGACATCGCATGCATTAATTCTTTCTCCAAGGAAATAAAATGTGTTATCTGAGATGATTGTTGTTGGAACATCAAACCTTATGACAAGACTTTCATAAAAATATAAAACTGATGTCTCATTTGCTTCTTTTAAAACCACTGCTTTTATCCATTTTTGAATTAGTCCATAGTTGTGAGAATCCATTTATGGCATGCACTAGAAGGTGGGTTAATCATGCTAATAAAATACAACCCCCATTGAATGAAAGGTTTATTTACCTAGATGGATTGAAGAGGGAGAGCTGCTAGCTTTTGTTTTTCTATAGAAATTACACACTTTGCACACTTCCTTACCAATGTATGAGCATCTTTAAATAATTTTGGCCAGTAATAACCAGTTCTCATGATCTTCAAGGTTATGGATCTTGGTGAAAAATGGCCACCAGATGAATTATCATGAAATTCCTCCAAAACATGCTCAATTTGATCTAATTCAATGCATCTTAAAATAACTCCATTCACATATTTTCTTAAAAGTATATCATCAACAAGAACATAAGGAATGGATTGTAGCTTGAAATACCTCCTTTTTTATTTTTCCAATCCTTGTGGCCATTATCTAGTACTAAGAAAATGAATCATCTCTTGGATCCAACTTTGAGGTGATGCAAAAACTATTGGATCTGAACCATCTTGAATGGCTAAAACTTGATCTTTATCATCATGAAAATATAAAGCTAACTACTCACACAATCATCTTCCTTTGATCGACTTAGTAAATTTAATATCAACATCATATCATTACATTTTTTATCCACCCTACTCTCTTCTCATTCAAATCTTTTCTCAAAATAAATTCCTTGACACTTGGATGAGAAATCATCAGATGAATCTTGTTATTAGAAAGCAAGTGTCTATATTTCTTAAGGCTCCTAATTACTAAAAGAACTTGTTTCTCAACAAAGGGATACTTCACCTCATAATCATGTATCCCTTTATTGAAAAAATAAATTGGTTGCTACATTCCCTCATTATTTTGTTGCACCAACATAGTTGAGACTGTATCAATTGACTCAAAAACATAAATAATGAAGTCTTTACCAAAATATGGATTAGTGAGAGTTGGATCTTGTGAGATGGAATGCTTGATTTATTCAAATGCTTTCTTTCCCTTTGTTCCCCAATTGAAAATCTTGTTCTTCTTGAACATTAAGGTTTGTGGCTTTACAAGATTTGTAAAATATGGAATGAATCTTTTGATAAAATTAATCCTACCTAGAAAACTTTGCAACTCCTTCTTATGATTTGGAAAAGATAAGGACAAAATTGCAGTTACTCATTTTAGATCAATTGCACAAGACCTTTCTTGGAAACAATGTGATTAAGAAACTTACCCTTATATACTGAAAATGCACACTTCTTTGGATTAAGTGAAACGCCATATTCCCTACACCTCAAAAAACATGTCTAAGATGTATGATATGATCTGCAACATGCTTTGAAAAAATATATATATATCATCTAGGTAAACAAGAACACAAGTATTGATTAATCCTTCAAGGCCAAGTCCATTGCATGTTAAAAAGTGGCTCCTATGTTTGACATAGTCTGAATGACATCTTCCTATATGCGTAGGTGCCCCATTTTGTGGTGAATGTTGTCTTAAACTGATCTGAATCTTGTACCAAAGATCTGATTGTAGCTTAATAACCATCAAGTAAGGAGAAACATTCTTAAGCCACTTACCCTTTGTCAAAATTTTCTCCATAGATGGCAGAGAGTAATAATCTTTCAAAGAATCTATGTTCATATCTCTGAAATCTACACACAATCATATTTCTCAATTATTTTTCCTTACATGAACCAAATTGGTGACCCATAATGAGTGTATAACAGGAAAAATTATATTAGCCTTAATTAATTTGTCCAACTCTTGTTTCATCAATGGTTCAATCTTGGGATTTACTAGTCCTTTGCTTTTGTCTAAATAGTTTAAATTTTTTATCCAATTATATAGTGTGTTGGGCTAGATTTGGATTAAAACCTTTTAAATCACCATAGTTCATGAAAAAAATCATCAAATTCTTTAGCAAGTTGAACAAAAGCAATCCTTTCATCATCATTACATACCTTACCCACTTTGAGTGTTTGTCATTTCCAATATTGACTACTTCATAATCAGCTTGCTTGATCATCATATTGGATTTTTCTTTTCTGGCCTGATCATTTGTGTTGAAAATAGACTCAAGAGTAATCAATACTTGAGGAATTTTGTTAGATTTTAGCTGAATAATTTTATTTTCATACTGTTGTTGCAACCTTTCCTGATTTCTGACCAAAAAATCAGCTTCATCTTACAAGAAATTAACAAATTTCTCATCTGATTCAAACACATGCTAATTAATTTTTTTATCTAGAATAGAATGCCTCACCACTATTTTGAAATACTTTTGATCTCTATTTCCTTATTTGTTCTGATCTATAATATCAACTTGAGAACCAATGGTATCCAACCTATCGACATGTTTTCTCTTCACTCTAGGAATAGATTGAATATTAAAATCTTCAAAGTCCTCAATTAAATCCCATACTTTGTTTTTGTAAGATCTCAATAAATTATTCTTAGTGAAAACTTGTTCTCTAATTTTGTTGAGAACCAACTCACTATAACCAAAAACTTGAAATTGTTTTTTTCCTCTCTTTCTTTCCCACTGAAGACCATGTACAAGAGTTTCATACTCTTATGTATTGTTTGTGCAAGAAAACTGGAATATTAGAGCTGAAAAATATTTTTTCTTTTTTGGGGAAATCGGCATGATTCCTCCATCTGCTCCATTTATTGTTCCTTAATCCATCAAAGTATAATTCCCATAGACCTTTCTTTTTAAGATCTTCTTTGACAAGGTTAAGAACCATAAAATATTTTTCATGCAAAAAATATATCCCAAACTCAGCTTCTTCCATTTGGTAGTATGTATCATGTGAATATTTCTTAAAATCCCACTCATCTAGTAATAAATCAAGAATTTCCTCTATAAGTTTGGTTAGGTAATGGTCAACTGATTGATCTTCTTCACCAATGATCATGAAATTTGAGTTACTGTCACTAGGAATATAAGGCTCAATGTGGTGTTATGATATTGGTTAAGATTTTATTGTAACCTTAATGCTATACCTTATTCTGAATAATAAATGAGACCAATCTGATGATAAATAACCTCCAATTTTGGCCATGAAATCTCTAGAAAGGCATAAGGAAAAAAGAGGATGAAGATCAATAATGAAGACATCTTGATGAATGGAGAAGGTGGGGCATGCATGCAAGGCTAAGATCATATTTATAATGACTCCAATAGTGGTTACTGGTGTTCCATCAAGCTAAAATACTCCCTTAGAAAGAGGCTCATAATCTAAACAATTTTTTCAATAACTTGTTTGGGCATAACTAAGCTAGAGGATCCAAAATCAATTATGCAGTCATGAACTAGATTCTGACCTATGATCAATGATACATAGAAGGGAGGTGGATTGATACTCTTATTTTATTTATCTTCATTTGGATCAGATGTGCTTGGGAGCACAACCTTAGATGGTTCTTTTGATGGTTAGCTAGAAAGATTAAGATTTGACAATGCTTCTTGCAAAAGTTCCTTTTTCTAGGAAGTGACAATGTATCCCATAAAGACATACTAACTTTAGTTTTCTTCATATGCTCAAGGATATTAAAAAATGGGGTACTAACCTTCTGTTGTGACTTGTTAACAAAAACACCTTCTTGTGTTGGAAGATCAATTGGAATATTTATGGAGATTATATCTCCTTAAATATAGGAACTACATGGAAGCAAGAATATTTTCTTTATGCACCTTATGATATTAACTTCATTTGCTGACCTTTGAAGAAACACCTTCTTGTGTTGGAAGAATGAGAATTTGAATCTTTTGGTGATTGTAGGTTGATTATTTTGACTACCTTATTCATTTGAGACTGAAAAATCAGCATGCAAAAATGGAGAAGACCGAGAACTGATCTTACCAGTAAGTTTGCCACTTCTAATGCCCTTTTCTTAGGCCTTATGTTGGCTGCCACAAAAGTAGAATTCTGATTATCAAGTTGATTTATTCCACATAAGTTTTCCTCATTGCCAATTAAGGAAAGTAACATAACTTGGCACTAACTCTTTTGAAACTTCCTGCTCTAGTGTAGCCTCAACTATTGGACCTTGTACCATCAGATTGCAGAGTTCTAATTCTAAACATTAACACATGATTTTTTATTATAAGGAAGACTACTTGGATAACACCACTCATATTCTTGGATTAGATTATTTTGAACTTAGACAAGTGCTTTGTATGTTCTAGTGGCATTGGGATTAATTGTTTGAATAGGCTTTGGATTAGCAATCTGATTTGAGCCTTGTGAATTTGGTTGGAAATAAAGCCTATTCTGTTGATTGGGAGGATAGTAAGGTATGAAACTCTTGATTTTGTTTCCTTTTGAGAGCAACTATCACATTCCCATAATATTTTAAAATCCCTTTTAACTCTTGTCAAATCACTTGATTGGACTTGGGTAACATTGGCTTGGATCAAAGACTAAGAATAAGATGCTAGAATTGGGGCTATTGTAGGTACTTATTGAGAAGTGGGGGAGGAAATATCTGCAAAGATGGGCATAGGAGGCCTTGGGGATATCTTTCCTTCTTGTATAAGACTATTTTCAGGTTTAACTACTATATCATAAGCATCAGGAAGTGTCTCTCCACCCATTGATTGTATCATTACTCAAATATCATAATTCAGATCTCTTACATGATACAAGAAAGCATTTTGAGGAGTAGGCCTTACCAATTCTAGAATTATATCCCATATCCTTTGGAATCTGTAGTTGAAATCAGTCATGAACTCTTGTGGTGCTCTCTTGATAGTAGTCAATTTCTCAACAAATGAAATATGATCATATTTATCTTCAAAGTGCTTGCAAAATACTTTTCCCAGCTGATCCCAAGTAGTAATAGAATTTAGTGCAAGCCTTTTGTACCACAAAAATGCTTTACCCTTGAAAGAAGTTGCTAACAATCTGATTATAACATTATCCTGAGTTATGTGATAAATAGAGCATATATTGGCAAAAATCCTTTACATGTTGTATGGGTATGATTTGATTTTCTCTAGTAAAAAATGTAATGATCTTAAGGGCATTAGCTGGAATATCATTATGTTGAGCTAGAAACAATGGGCTACCAACATTGAAGGGCACAAATGGCTGATTTATTTGATTGGCCATGTTCATAATAGAACTGGTTATGGAAACTTTGGGAGATAATACTAACTTTTTTGGAGTGGGATGAGATTTAAAATATGGTTTGGAACTTGAAAATCTACCCCTCTTAGCTCAATTCAAAGGAAATTCAATGAAATCAAAAGGAATACCTTTTGTAGATGATATTGTTTTTACCTTTCGCATGAAATATGTGTTGATCTACTACCAGGATGTGTTTTACTAGTGGAGTCACCAGATGTTGGATGAATAATGTCTGAAACACATATTTTTTGTTGTCAGAAATAACATCAAATTATTGGCAAATTCTTTGTTGGTCTCACCAGGCCTACCAAAAAATATTGTCACTTTGAATGCACCTTTTGGAGAATGGTGTGATAACTCTCCTTTCAATTGAGAAAATGGAAACACTCCTAGGTTATGGGTGACCTGTATGTTGAAGTGAATCTACAGAGAGGGCTGGTTCTCTTATTTCAACAACTAAACTAATTCTACTTCCTAAAACTGATCGGGAAAATGGAGAAGGAAAGGAAATAAAAATAACTAAAAAATGAGGTGATACACCAGAATGTTGTGAGAAATACAAACTTATTTGGATCACATACGATGAAGTAAAGAAGCCACATGCACCATAAAAAAACTAGAAGTAGTTCAGCCAAATTAAAGTTAATTCACAAAAGGGTTTGGAATGAATTGTCATAAGATAATAAGGGGAACGAGATGGATCGATAAAAAAAATATTGCAAACAGCTTGTCAAACACAATATATGACCTCCAAATAAATATAAGAATGTAAAATGTATGAGAGATTTAACTGATAATACAAGGATAAACAAGTATCACAACATAAAATTAGTCGAAACAAAGTATGCACTAAATATATATTATAGAAGGTAAAACACAACTCCTTTATTACTCCAAGTGGTGGAATAATCATAGATAGTCACTCACGACCCTTGAACTTTCTCAATCAAAAGACTGAATTGATCCAAAAACATATGAATGAATAAGTAGATATAAATTTTACATTGATTTTTGAAGCTTTATAGAAGTCTGAGAGTGAAATAATGATCCAAAAATCCTAGACATGTAAGTTTCACTTAAAAATAGAATAAAAGCGGTCTATTTGATTTCTTTCCCTGAAAGAAACTCCTTCTATGTTAAATAATGTGTTTATTTTAATATTTTTCTTAGAGATAAGTTCTGCATGGTTCAAAATAGATTCTCCTTTTCTTTGCATACTTTTATCTTCGTTCTTTAGCTTGTAAATGACAAAATAAGATTTTCTTGCATGTCCTTATCTATTTTCACCTCTCTGTGTATTTTTTCCTTTATGTTACATCTAGATTTTCCTCTAAATACATCAATTCCTGAAATAAATGATGCCAAATTGAATCTCCATCTTGGAAAGAGCTTTCCAACGAGACCAATTTTACAAAATTTGGAGTTGTAGATCAAAAGTTATGGCCTCCTGAAGTTTGCACAAAGAACCAAAGAAGTTTGTCGTAGCTATTCCTTTGCATAAGAAATTGACACGTTTCATCTTTTAATTGGCTTAGGTCAGATTTTTCTTAGGTGTCTATAGACATGACTAGTTTCCAAGTGTCCTTTTATTTTCTCTCAAACTTAGGCTTTTATTTCCTTTAAAACATGAGCCAATAAAAATATGCCACATATGCGTAGTGTTAAAGGCTTATAAAAGCTTACCTATGAAGTATGAACCATTCAGAGCACTCCAAGTACCTTTGTGACACCAAATTGGTATTTTGAAATGTGATCCAGTAAAATATCACCATGTATCCTTTCTCTCTTTTTCTTAACTAATTTTTGCAAACTACAAATGAATCAGAAAGCTCCACACATTTGCTAATTACCTCGGCTTGGGAAATGAAAACCAATAGGGAAATTCCACGCCTTTGGAAAATTAGATATTTGACTATCAACTATGAATCTCCAACCAATAAAATATCTCCATGCCCATCAAAAATTGTTTCCTTGACTGAAATTTTTTAAAATACGAACGAATAGAAAAGCTTCACACATTTGATAATTTTCCTGACTGAGTTTTTTGAAATGCAAACCAATAAAATAGCTCCATGTCCTTCACTAATTTTCTTGACTCAATTTTATGAAATATGTACCAATAAAATAACTCCACCTCATTAGTGTCAGCCTTAATTAAGAGACCCTGTCAGAATGTGAAATGCGAGCTAATAAAAAATCTCAATGTTTCCTTCATCTTTTAGATGTATGTCTGGGTTCTGAAAAATGTGAACAAATAACAAGGTTCCATGAACCCCATGGTGTCGTTCTTTCATTTTATTGTTGGCTCTATATGATGCCTTAACACATAGCTTTGACTTCACTAACCTACAACAGACCCAAAAACTTGTAAATTAGAGCTCATTTTGTGGCTTATGTATGTCAGAGTTAGAAACATGAAGAGAGGCCAAGAATGGTTCCACGTAGCCTTTCCTGAGTTGTTCACCCATCGGGACATAACCCTTATCTGTTGGAGTAAAATTTGATGTCCAAATGAATGTCATACACTGTTTATAAAACATGCCAATTATTTATCCACGTGGATTTTTTAATGCTAACGGTTAGTGCTGTTAAAACATGGAAATTGACGGCCGTTTGGACGTATTTTTCTCTTAAAATGGTTAAGTCCATTTTTAAAGACTGGAATTGTACTCTTGATTCTGATCCTTCTGCATTCGATGATCCTGCAACTAGGAACCTGAGGAAGATTATAGTCCTCAACTCATGCAAAGTATAAATATGTTATTCTTCGGAACTCGTTCTTCAATTCATAGTCTGGAAAACTTCAATAAAGCTCTGTTAAGCTGAGAATGAATTTTCCAAGTATGCCTACTATTACAGGTGTCAATGCAATGGTATCATGATTCACTAAATTATTCGACAAAGGTGAGGATCATTTTTCAAAGTAGGATTAATTGCGTGATCATTCATTAAGGGAAAAAAACCCACCATTTGATTTGAAAATTTTTAATTAGGTTATAGATAATAATACTGCAAGGGTTTGAACACAAAGAATACAATGAGAAGAAGATGATAGCCCCAAATTGAAGGAGACAGATAGTTGATGATGCATCAACAAAGTAATATTCATCTAAATTATCACTAGGTTCATAATCCCATGTGAGAACTATAGATATCTTGCAGTGGTCAAAGTTCTCCAAAATCTCTTACTGATTAGTCATATTACAAAAGAAAAACCAATACTTGTCTGTCAGTAATCATCAACAAGGGTTTATGAGTTCAAAATAAACATGTGGGGTTGGTAGATTCACTAAAGAAATCTCTGGGGAATGAGTAATATTCAAACTTCAGTGTTTGTTGTGAGTGCATATCATGGGTAAAATTTAGTGGGTTTTCTTCACCATGAGAGTTTCCCACTTACATATTGTGTTTATGTGTTCTATCTTATGTGTTTTTTCATTTGAATGTATGGTGCACACTTAATAAGATCTTATTGAATGTATATGATTGAATTTATGTTAATGAATGTTGCAACTAATGGTAAAATAAGTAAGAAAATTTGTAGGATTTATTCACCCCCCTTTCAGTCCATTGTGCTTCTAACAACATCTTTTATCTACTTTACTCTATCGAGTATTCACTCAACAACATAAAGTGGGGGAAAATGTAGACACAAAATATATGCGCTTGGGCACATTTCTAGGTCCTAAATCATACTAATGTATACATGATTCCTAAAAAAGAAAAATAGTGGTTGAAAACTCCTTTTGACTTTTTGGTTACTTTATCTCTTGCACTTTTTTTTCTTTACACATCTTACAACTCTTCTGACACTTGATTGATTTATCTTTTGATGGCCTCAAACACTAGCACCTAGTTATGAAAGAAGTGCCTAGTCAATTTTGCCCCTCCTGGGCGCTCTTGTCCATCTCTTTCTTCTTCTTATTCTTTTGGAATCCTTTTCACTTCTTGGTCACTGTTTCCCAATTTGGGGTTAGCATTTTAGTTGTGAATTACAAAATTAAAACAAAGGAATCATATATATACTTAGTTATGTCTTCTAAATAATGGGTCAAACACTATAAACATTAGCTATTACCACCTAAGCTTGAAAAAAAGGCACAAGAGCACTACAAGGCATACATATAGCACATTCATAAAAGGGACAAGGGGCTACATTGATTTTCATACACTGAATAGGAGGGGATTTCATTCTATTCCATTCACACACACTCTGCATACTCGGGACAATCTAGATCTAGCCCGCTATCATCGCACAACTTGCACAAGGTAAAATTTAGGGCACATATGCACACACGTGCGCAAAGAACTACATGGAGTCTAAGATGTAGTGTAAACACTCGGACACAAGTTCACTCTTTGGGTGACCATCGCGGTCATCTCGACTCACCATTCTGCATCTTTTTTTATGAGATTTGATTTAGTTTGTGGGTATGTGCAAGTAGACATTTGTTTTTTAGGTTATACTTGTGATCGAAACTGTAACGATGAAACTAGAGGGACAAAGAGTGAGTAACAATGAATACCTTTCGACTAAAAAGACCAAATTCCAAGCATCTGAGCAGAAACATGAGCCTAGATTAGTCACTAGCACCTGGGGCACTCCTTTCCTCCTACGGACGCTCCTGTCTTGTATAGTCCTGAGTTCCTAAACCCTCGGCGAGCCTTATCAATAATATTTACATCCATATCCAACACTCAAACAGTCCCAATGACTTCTAGATCAATCAAAATTAGCTATGTCCTCTTTCTCCATTCATTTTCTTAGAGTTTATATATCTTTGAATGCTTATTCCTTGCACACTATTGTTCTTAATTATCTGAATATCATTAGTTACAGTAAGTTACTCTAAAAATAAATTTAGTTCCATTTAGATTAAATCAGTTTTACATCATTTCTGCATATTTGAACATTTTTATTATTTTAGGGACGAACATAGTTTCACTTTATGTTATTTACCAGGAAAATACTATATTTGTAAAAACAATGTGCATTTATTTTCCTTGTGGATTGACAAGTAATGAGCTCAAAATCCATCTTTACAAATTATCTTAAATGGACATACAAAATATGTAGTGACTTTCCATCTTTTCCTATTAAACTTACACTCATGACTGACATACTTATGCCACAGCGTGACCCTTTTCTTTGAAATATTTCATGTGGGGTAAATGGGTTTTTCTATATGAATTTTATATTCAAAGTAATTATTTGTTCCTAATTATGACATGTGATTTACATGTCGATATGCAATGAAGGGCTATGTATGTAATAGCTATAAGAGATTGTGTGTGATTGATCACTAATTTTTTTAGTTTGGCTATGTTATTAATATATGTGGGATTTAATCGTTTTTGTTTTGAGTCATTTTAGGATAAACATAATAATATTGTTTTCTTATATATTTATGATAATAATTAGAAAGTAATATTAATTATTACTTTAGGCATCATGATTTTTTAATCCAATTTAAAAAATGATTTTATATGATACAAGTTATATTACTATCAATCGTACGTAAAGTGTATGATGGAAACGCCGAAGGAGATGGGAAAAGATTTGAAAATTGAGGAAGTGAAAAGGAGGGAGAGGATGAGTGGCGATTAAAAAGAGGTTTGAGGGAGGGGAAAGGCATTGTGGTTCACTATATCATCTATATGTTGAATGCATAATTCACAAGAGTGTGAATTACATTTAAAGGGGACAAACCAAAAAAGGGGGAAAATCTAAAACAATCATAAGTAAAAATAATTTATAAAAAGAATCCAACCAAATCTACAAGAACATAACGTCAACATTTTCATCACAACTCCGTTAGTTTTTTTAAAGGGACAAAAAAAAATGTTATTACATCAAGATATAATATATTTTTAGATATTTAATAGAGAGAGTCAAATAAATAGGAACATGGTCATTTCTCAACCATATATATTTAATTGTTGTTTAATCAAAAGAAGGTTATCGATAGATATAATCAACTATACATTCAAAGAAAAATAAGTTTGTCTATGTAAAATTTTTCCTCAGCAAGACATTAAACAGAAACCCACACTGAAACAGAGTTGCAAACGCAGTTGATCTAATTTATAATTACTCATAGTTACCTTCTACTGCCCGTTATATTAAATTAGATACGTAGCCCTGGAAAACATAGAAGTAACAGTCAGATTTTCTTCTGCTCGTCCGACCAGAAATGGTTGTTCAGATCCCCCTTGACGAGGAGGATCCCAGGAAAGGAAAAACAGAGCTTAATTCATACGACCCTGAATAAACACTGTGGAGTAGGTATGTGTAGGAGTGAAATGGGGAGAGGACCTCCCGAGTGAGGCACAAGGCGATTGGGGGAGGCTCATCAACTACTGCACCATGGCCTTGAAATTGGCAATGTTGATGGTGGGTGTCGTCTGTGACGCTCTTGATTGTTTCTTCCCCACTTTATCTGTCGCCCCGCCCACAAACAAATGGCCATTTGTTGCCTCCAATGTCTCTTCTGAATTGAGGAGACACGAAGCTCTAGCTGTATTTTACGGATAAAAAACATTAAAAACGTCTAAAAAGCCGTCAAATTTTACCGCTTGATGTGAACGACCCAAGGGTCTTTCTCATAGGGGCAGCACCTTTTGGCGTACTTAAAAATGTCTTTAAAATCTGTAAAATAATAGCTAGGAAAATAATAACCCCCCAATAAAAAAATTGAATTGTAAAAAAAATCTTGTGAAGTATTATTAATGTTCCGTGTTCTCAAGGGACACATAATTGGTGTGCACGAGATAGAGTTGTATTAGATACAACCTCATTTCTCTATTTTCAGCTCAAGTGTTGGCATCAACATCACCATACGATGAACATGCTTGGTGATGCGGTATACATACATCTTTGAATTGCTTCTATGACTCTAAAAATCGGTATTCAATCAAAAAATCAATCTTTCCTTGGTCGGACGACGCATCATCCATAATAATAAATTACAATTCGTATGTCAATATGGGTGAAATCGTATAGGAGACGATCGTTAGCATAATGGCCGATTGGTTGTGAGTTATGTATGTTTCTTAACTTATTACCCAGGGTGTATATGCCTATTCACTACATCTTAGAATTTCTTGGACAATTCTATAAATCTTGCATGCCTTACTACCCAAGCAAATATAGCTCTTTAGTGCATCTTGAAATTGTTTCAATGACTCAATAAATATGCATATTTAACTATATTATTATGGACCAGACCTACTGACCCAAACGAGATTGATTTTTTGACTGAATTTGAATTTTTAGAGTCATGGAAGCAATTCCAAGATACACCAAATCTATATCACCAAGTATGTTTGCTAGCGACAAAAATTCACTCAAACTGAAAAAGAAAAAGTGGAAATTGTATCTTCTTACTAGTGTATATTAACTATGTGTTCACGAGAAACATGAAAACATAATAATATTTATATTTATTTAAGTATAAATATTTAAAAATACTATACATGAATATTAAATCATTCATTAATTGTTATTTTAAATATCCTCACTATAATTATTAACAGGCTGCTATTAATTAATTGAAATATAATTGAATGGTTTGTTTAACCATTTACTAGCTGTCAAAGATTCATCCCTCTTAATATTTGAGTCTTATCAACCCACTGGAGAATAATTTAAAACAAAAACCTTGGGTGATTCGGTTCATAATTTTCTACGCATGTGAAAAAACCATACTTCTATATTATTTTGGACCCACGATTTAACAATAATAAAAAAATCACATTAATGTCGTCTACACTGTTATTTTATAAATTGCGGATACACAGCCCTGAAAAATTGCTATGTTAATATTTATTAATTGTTTATATAATTTTATTTTGAATATTCTGATTATATAATCTATAAAATGTTTTTCTTTCTAATGATTAAATTGACACGAACTTTAAAGGTTTATGAAACAACACTATTTTTATTTGGCTATGGTTATTTAACGTTGTTTGCGGTAGAGAATTAATTTTTCCCATAAAAATCTAAAAAGAATTTGGTCTCGATACATTAGCTGTTTGAAGCGTTTAAAAGCTAATGAAGGCCTCCAACCATTCTACCAACAATTTTGTGGCATAAAAACATTACAAAATTCATAATCTGAAACATTGTAATTGTTTAAAATATAAAGAACATTGTAGATGTTGACCAAATTTTCTATATTAATATTGAATTTTAATATTTGAAAATTTAAATTAGTGTGTGTTATAATAAACCACTAAAAGATATGTGTATAATTTGTCAAGTATCTAGCCATTAAAATGAATATATTTTCTTATAATAGAATGAATGCATCTATGAGTCTCAAGTTAACAATTTTAACACGCAATTTATTATTGTTATTATAAAAATAGAAAAACTAGGATCTTTCCCAACAACGATATATAGTCCACCAAGTGTATTTATTGCGTGTGCCACACCTCTCTCTCTCTCTCTCTCTCTCTCTCTCTATATATATATATATATATATATCTATATCTATATCTCTATCTATCTACCTATTTATATCAATGTCATAATGTTTGCGACGAAATGGTCGCTTTTGTTCGAGTTGTTGGGACCACAACAAACTAGCTTGAAGTGGTTGATTAATTGAAATGTGATTGAAGGGTTTGTTTGATGACAAAGATTCACCCCTCTCAATATTTGAGTCAAATGAACATATTTAAATCCAATTTTTATCAACTCAATTGAGAATAATTTATTAAAAACTTTGGATGATTTAATTTATTTTAATTTTCCACCAATGTAAAAGAATCATACATCTATAATTTAATTGAGATGTCATTGAATGGTTTTTTCGACCATCTAGTATCCAACAAATCCCTCTCAAATGAACATATTTATATCCAAAACTTATCAACCCAATCTAAAATAATTTATAAAAAAACCTTTTGATTCGTTTCAAAAGACCCGTATGAAAGAATTATACATCTACAATTTAATTGAGATGTCATCTACCATCTAGTGGCCGGCAAATCCCTCTCAAATAAACATATTTATATCCAAACTTTCGGAAAATAATTTATAAAAAACCTTTGGGTGATTCAATTTTACACTAATTTCTTTTTAAAAAAAAAAAAAACCCTATGCATGATTCAATTTTCCACTAATGCTTTTTATTAAAAAAAAAAGGAAAAAAACACCCTTTGGATGATTCATACTTCCACCCATGTGAAAGATTCATACAAATCTATATTATTTGGACCCACGATTTAACCTGCATCTGCCAGTCAATAACAAAAAACCACATCTAAGCCGTCGAGCCCGCGAAAGCTATCCTATAATAAGCTGCCCTGGAAAACAGGTATGCAAGGAGAAGTAATAATGGCTCCCTTACACGCAGTAGTCGTGCCATTTCCTGCACAGGGCCATATCAATCCTCTTATGAATTTCGCGGAACAACTGGCCATGCGAGGTTTTTTCATTACTTTTGTCACTACTGAATGGATGGACGAACGCCTTTTAAAGGCAGCTTCAAAAGATGCAGCGGCACGTGACCGTGAAATGGCAGAGAGGGGCTTCAATTTCCAGTTTCTGTCCATTCCGGATGGCTTGCCGCCAGAACACGGTCGGACTGCTGAGTCTGACGTACGTGACCTTTTTTTGGCAGTCCAACGTTTGGGCCCTGTTTTGGAAGGTGTCTTAACTGCACATATTAAATCTGCTCCACTTCCACCCATTACCTGTATTGTTTCGGACAGTTTCATGTCTTGCACCACACAGGTGACTGCTAATTTGGGGATTCCCAGAGTTATTTTCTGGACTTGCTCTACTGCCAATTCAATTGTTCAGGCCAATGCTAACTTTCTGCTTGCTCAAGGCCATATTCCTGTCACAGGTAACCCTTGATTCTCCTATTTCTCTCAGCATTGGATTTGAAATCCATTCTGAATATGATTGACGCGGCTGACGTTTATTGTTGCAGAGGAGGATTTGAAATCGAAGGATAAAGTGATCACATGTCTTCCTGGGAAACTCCCACCAATTCGCCCAACCGACATAGTCTCCTTCTACCGGGAACAGCACGTCTTAGAGGCAACGTACTCTGCCTTTCTCAACGAATCTCGCAGCCAAAACGTAGGAGACTACGTGCTGGTGAACACGTTTGAGGAGCTTGAAGGAGGAAAAGAAGCAATTCAAGGTCTCACCATCAATGGCTGCCCTGCTCTGGCAATAGGCCCTGTTTTTCTTCCAAATTTTTTGGAGGGCAGGAAGTCCATGTACAGCATGCGGGAAGAGGATAAAACGTGCCTTCGATGGCTAGATGCCCATAAAAAGGGATCTGTGTTATATGTTTCCTTCGGCAGCCATGCGGTCAGATCCGAGAGGCAATTGCAGGAGCTGGTGCTTGGACTAGAGGCTTCTGGATACCCTTTCTTGTGGGTTCTCAGAGCTGATATAGCAGAAGGCAAGTCTGTCCTGGAATTACCAGAGGGCTTTATGGAAAGAAACAGGGATCGAGCTCTCCTTGTCAGTGGGACGCACCAGTTGCAGGTTCGTTTTTATTTTATCTTATGCGCTCTTGTTTTTAAAAAGAATGTTTATCATTGTTTTTAGTTACGTTGAATTGTGTTCAATGTAAAAAATCATTGCTTTGTTCAACCGTGTCAACTCTTGTAAAGAGGCACATCTATCTACTCTTGATTAGGCATTGCTATCCTCCACCTTATGAGATACTCCTCGACTTTTAATGTGCGACAAAGGATATAAAAGTTGCGATCATACAGGGTTAATCTTTATTTACAATTTTTTTCATTAATATATTGATACAAATAGAGGTAGTACACAATTAAAAGGGTTGTAGTTTAATAATGAGGATGGTGGCTTGTTATGCCATTCACAGGGGTATAAATCCCTCTAGATATTCAACACGGATAAGGTCAAGATTGTCCCCTAGGTGACTTTGATGGATTGGATGTCCTTAGTAGTTAATGCTACTTGGGCAAATGAAGGCTTCAATACAGATATACACTTATCCAACAATTGTAATCAGCTACATCATACATGTTAACTCCATTCATCATGGGATAAAGATGCAAAAATTAACTTCAATTTTTTTTTTTTAATATGGTTGCAGGTTCTTTCACACCCTTCTCTTGGAGCATTCCTCACTCATAGTGGATGGAACTCTATCATAGAGGCAATAAGTTTTGGGGTTCCTATGATTGGATGGCCTTATTTTTCAGACCAATTTATTAATTGTCGATTTGTTAAGGATATTTGGAGAGTTGGCTTGGACTTTGAGGGCGTTGATGCAGATGAATACAAATTGGTGACAAAGGAGGAGGTGAATAACAAAGTGAGATGTATAATGGAAGGTTCTACAAGCAATGAACTACGAAAAAATGTTTTAACCCTGAAAGAGTTGGCATCTAAAGCAGTGATGGACGAAGGGTCTTCGTATGTTAACATAAACAAGTTTATTGAAGATATGGGAAAGATAAACAAATCAACAGTATAAATAATTCCAAAATCTATGGAATTTATATAACTAAGGTATTGTTCTATTTATCAAAAAAGTCATACTAGAGATGACCTCTTCCATTGGTGAGAATCAAAATGTCTTTTCACCCATTCATGGGAATGTTCAATGGTTTCTAACTTTCTAATTAATCGTGGTGATTTGATTTCATTTTATCATCCAATATTTTTATCATATATTCTAACTAACAAGATTCATAATGTGACTAATTCATTTTTTAGCTTGAAGTAAAGTCGATTAAACAAAAATAAAGTGGATATATTTAAACATATATTTTTTTTATTTTATAGCAAATACAATATAGAACTCTATAGGATGAAACAATAAATTACAGTTAACAATACTACATGAAAACATATGACACATAATTTATATTATTAGAGGGGGTCTCATGCAAAATTAAGTTTTAAATTGATTAAGATTAAATTGTAAAAATATAAGACCATGATTTAGTAGTGTTATTTAATTTTTTAGTAACATCACAAAGAAAACTATAAGTCGAGGTTTCATTTTTTGTTTTTGTTTTAAAAGCAAAGGTTGAAATTATGTTGTATTAAAGTATTTAGCAATTTTATGTTGTAAATTACATTATAATAGTTATTATAAGATTAAATTATAAAAACATAAGACTGTGATTTAGCAGTGGTACTTAATTTTTTAGTAACATCACAACTAGAAATATAAGTTGAGGTTTCATTTTTTGTTTTTGTTTTAAAAGTAGAGGTTGAAATTATGTTGTATTAAAGTATTTAGTAATTCAATGTTGTAGATTAGATTATAATAATAATTATAAATTGAGTTGTCTTTTGCTAATATTAATGATATCACTTGACTATTTGTATAGGTTTAAGTATCATTTAACGAGTTTTTAATTTACTTATGTTTGTAAATCTATGTTGATATTTCAAGTTGTACTAAATTCTATACTAGTTCAATGTTGTATGTCACATCATAATAATGCCAAAAGGTGTTTACACTGGTGGAATCCTCCTTAGTATCTAACAACTGACAAGACATCAATGTTTACGATTTTTTTGGTCGACGAAGCACAAACATGCATCTGTCGTACACGTGGCACGCAGCAGTTGGAGATTCCCTTATCAAATGTAAGAGGTTTGGATGGTAGAGATAATGAAACAAAGCACATTGAATACGGCTTAATTGGAGCCATTGAACTCTGAGAAACCTTGATTTACCAACCCTTGTATTTTTCAAGAAACCCTATATTTAGGCAACTGAAGGACTACGCCAAGAAAACTTGTTAGGGGCATGTATTCAAAAAATTCCATCCAACTTGAGCAAGGCTTCCATTTTCGGAGACCTTCAACTATTTTAGGGCTGCAAGGAGAGGATTGTAAGGGTGATGTATATTCAAATTGAACACTAATGTGACCAAGACCTGCCATTCCACATCCATAATGGATTTCCTCTATTACTCGTGCAGGGCATGGGATTTTTCTATTATCTGATGGGCAGACGGGTCTTTTTTGTTGCGGAATTGATATGAAATGATGGTGAGATCTCGCAGAGAGCTGGGTCTAGGGTTGTCGTTGGCTTTTGCATCAAAAAACAGGCAGGTTATGCTTTCATTCTTCTGTTGTTCTTCGCGTGGGATTGTCAGTGGAAAAAAAATGTGGTTGTTGTGATTGTTAACTGAGGCACATTCACCTTCATGCCCACATCCTGCACAAACACTATGTAGGATCTTTGGAGATGGGTTTATTTCTTCAAATCGATGTCATCTTCTCTCGATGGAGAATTCTCCTCTATTTCTTATCTGGAAAAATACCATTGAGTTGCAGCTCCGGCTTTGTGTATGAGGGTATTACAAGTGAAAGTTTGTAAAATGTTGAAAATCATAGGCCAAGAAATGAAATAGCAATAGAGTGGTGGATAATGGTTTAGCGGTGGCTGCAGATCAGTGAAATTTCTAAAACACCGGGTATGAAATTTTTTTATTGTTACAGGTAAGGAAAAATTTCTTCTCCATTTTGTTTAGGGTAAATAAATTTCCAAAAACTGTAAAAGAATCATGCGAATAAAGGTATTTCAATTACTAAAATTAATTTCTTTCACTTCCAAGTATGCTTAAAATACCCCAACTTCGTTATTTTTGCTAAATGTTAAGGTCATTGTTATGTGGGTTTGGGACACTCCATTTTGGGTATTCGATGGTAGGGTTTCTATGCCTCATTCACTAGACAATGATAGATGTGAAATAGAGAGGCTAAGATGTACAACGAGGGTTTTATTTTTTTATTCTGGGTATACCTCATTTTTTCCCTAACATTTGTTGTATTTTCATCAGTTTTGGTCGAAAATGCGCTCGTGGTTGTTTTAAAATTTTATGGAAGGCAGGACGTGATAGTTCAAGAACCGACATGACACGAGGCTATGGAAATGGGTGATGGCCAGAGGAAGGTGCATGATGAGGATTGTATAGTGTAGTCTTTCTTTGTGCATGTACAAAATGATTTACATTGCTAACATGCTACCTATCCTTCTCTGCTGACTGTTAAGCATACATTCGAAGAGGATTTCCAATCATGTTGTTTTATTGGGGAGAAGCGTGTCTATAGTTTGGTGAATGGGACCCGAGATATTCTATGCATCTGGCACTAAAAAAAAGCATCAACAACTCATATAGTAGATTTCTTTGAAGAAATTCCTCAATGTATACTATCCCTTGTAATTATAAATTAATCATTGCCTTCATGGCAGAGTCTATTGAATAAAGCTCATGTGGCAATATGACAAGGCTTCCATTTAATCCTGGTTGTCCAGAGTTATACCAAAGATTAAAAGCTGTTTCCTAAATGTATCTTTATAAAAGTGAGTATGCAAAAAGGCCCTAAAATAAGTAGAAATTTAATTCATGTTGTACAAAAGATATTGATCAAGATGTGACTTACAAAATTTTTGGGTTCTTTGTGCCCATGTGGAAAGAAAATTATTGGTAAGAATGTTCATAACAAGAGTTGTTAGTTGAGAAATAAGGGAAATTGGCTTTGATTCCACAATCAACTATCTCTCCTATGCATCTCACTGTATTTTCAGTGCCCGCTTATAAGGTGAAGTCAGGACAATCTAGCAATTTTCTGTGTAGCAACAAACCACAGCAAATTGAAATATCACTCGTGGAAATGTTCAAATCAAATGTATTATTGAAACACAAATCAGTTCAAAATTTAGGTCTATATTTTTTACTTGAACCCAATATATTTTCTTCACTCTTGTACTTTAATGAAGATCACCTTGTAGTTCATAGTAATCTTGATATTTCATTGAAGTGGGTGGTGTTCTTGGATTTTATTTTTATGAAAATGCAAAAGTTTCTTGATTTTCATGGTTGATGTTCCTGGTTTTCCTTTCTATGTAATGTGAAAAAACCCTAATTGTCATGGTTGGTGTTTTTATATACATGTAACGAGTCCATTGTAAGACATTTGTGCTTATCACATGATTCATGGTATGAAATATTGCATCTTGTGTTTGATATCATTAGTGCAGATTACATGGCAAAGGAATCTGAAGATCTAGTTTCAAACCCATTATAAAAGTTATATGATGAGTTTAAAAAGATCAAATTTAATTTTTTATCGTGTTCTTATAGACTTGAGCATATTGTGTTATATAATAATACTTTTTAATTGCATATTGATGGGATTCCAATATATGAATGCTTATGAATACCAAAAATCCTTGAAGTGTTGAAACTAGTGCTTATGATTTCAAAGAATGATGAACTCACCTTACCCATTCCTTTAATAATGGATTCAACATTTTTCAGAATAGATAGAAACATGACTTGGCTCAAAATGTAAAATGGTGACCATATCTTTTTTTTCCAAAAAAGATGTAGCTCGATTAGATATGGTGGAAAGATAATGAAGGGACAATTGTTTCTTTTGTTATCTAAGAACATATTTTAGACTTCAAGCTCGCAAGAAAATACTAATAGGTCCAGATTATACCACTAAATTGAAGATCTCACATTATAAATGTAATTTAAAGGAGAATAGAAAACTGGTCAATACATTAATATTTGCAAGTATTCAATGTCAACAGATTGCCCCAAGTAGTGCATTCAAAATGTTGAGACGCTCCACTCTGCAGTTCAACAGGTAAATACATATTTTCATGAAGCTTGATGGATTTATAATTTTACTAGTTGATTCGCCCTATTTTTTAAACATCATTGTTGCAACACGTGCACTAAATGCATGTCTACAAATTCTTAATGGTTTTATTCTAACCACTCAACTTAAGATTCCCTCTGTATAAAACATATACTCTATGAATGAGTTAAGGATCAAAAGACCAAGATACATATGGTACCAAATCAAATTCGCTTAGCATTCCAATAGTTTTTTCTAAACCACCATTTGGTTTACCAAGGTCATAAAATAAAAAGATTTTTCTCTTGGAATGGTACAATTGGGATTTACATGGCACCTAATTGAATCATCAAAGTTTTTGGGGATATGTCAATCACAATGGAACCCATCTAATCATAGTAAAAAGATCGATGATCTTCATATTCACAAGTACCAAGATCAAACAACCATGAGTAAATCATTCGAATCAATGAAACCCCAACAGGTAACCTAATTCCTCCCGGGATAGGAAATCGTACGAATATGCATGATTCAAAGATACAAAAAATTTAATGGCACAGATGCAAAATATCCAAATTTCCATGCAAGGTCATAGTAAGCCTCGACAATCGTTGCCACCCATTATAATGATGTGTTTAGGTGTCATGCATTGTATGACTTTTCGATCTTTCCATCCCTTATCAATTCTTTGCATTGTTCTTTTGGATGAATGATATCTGTATGTGAATCAACCTCATCAACTACAAGGGGCCATATATGTAATCTAGGTTACATGCTCATACTATTCAATATTGTTCTTCAACACTATCATGCCAAATCAAAGGAACATCTCTAAACTATAATATGTGTAATGACTAATCAAAAGAGATGTGACTTCAAAGCCCTAATACTATTTAGGTGATCTGATTGTGATTGGATCGAAGGTGCACTTAGTGCTGCAGTCAAGTGCAAACTGATACCATGTATGTTGTTAAAGGTGCAAGAATTCCCTTACTCTCTAACTCAAAATTCAAAGGAGGGCCCTTATACCTCAACTACTTACAAATGCATTTACCTTAATTGGCATCTTCCAAATTAACCTCATACCCAGGTGCCATTTACTAAGGAGAAAATAGGAATATGAGCATGTGCATATGACTACAGAGGGATTCCCACTATTGGGTGGAATATCTTTGCTAAGTTTTAAAAAGAATGCGAATTATGTTTACTTGTACAGAACTGTATTATTATTCATTCCTTCACAATATGTCCTACCAAATGAGAGATAAAGCTCAAAATATCTCTTGCAAGTGAATAAATATGCAGTTAGTGCCACAGTTGCAAAGATTAATGGTGTGATTATTTAATGCATGACAACAAGAATACCAACTTGCATCGAACATTTAAGGTAGACTTGAACAAAATATACAAGTATGCTAGAGTATTTAGCCATTTTATATTTGTTTAGCTTCTAATTTTATTTGGAATTTATTTTAAGATTTCATTAAGACATAGTAGCATGTCAACTACACTTGGACTTGAAGTGTATTTTTGTAACTAAGGTTGATTAAATGCCTCATTCTAATCAGCATATCTATTTTTATCTCCTTTACTTCATTCATGATAAAGGGATAAAATTAGCATGCATGGGCGAGTACAGATTTGCAGTCAATTTTTTAGGATGGGTTAGGTGAGAGTAGTTATTTTCACTTCATATTGTGTGCCCCATTGGCAAGGAAAAAACACAGGGTATCTCCTATGGGACACATATTTTTTTTAGTTCTCTGAAGCATATTTATATATCCAGGTATATATCCCTATTCAATAAGAACTAGTTATTACCTTTCATAAATTATTTAGCAGTGGTAAGAAAAATGTATCTTGGTCCATTAATTGACTTGTTGAATGTTAATTCCCTGATTGTATTATCTTACCTAGCTACAAATGTGATAATTTCTATACTTATGTTAGTGTGCATGTTAGCTATTCGACTTCTTCCTCATGAGTTCCCCCTATTCCCTACAATCATTCATCAAGTGTTTTCCTATAGGATCAAACTGATTTTCCCTTGGTTCGTGCATCAAGTAATCATTGTTCGGTCAATTTTATTGTACAGTATGCTCAATCAATTTTGTGTATCACCCCATTTCAATTACTTTGTGCATATACTTTTCAGATTTTAATTGCAATCGCATGAATACTTCACTTCCACTAATCGGTCACCTGAGAGTTAGATTCTAATGAAATATGTAATCTAGAAATTTATGCATTAGATGCCTACCTAGGAATTCTAAGATTTTGTGCGTGGTGTAGTATTCAACCTATCGTGTCCTGTTAGGAACATGCTTTCCTATTCTCTATCTAAATTTACAATGTTCCTGACAATACCTAATAACACATCCGAATGTAGGAGCTGTATTTTTTAACAGGTGTGAGGATGGAAAAAGATTTTCCATTTGTTGCTTGAATTTTGAGATTATCAAAGCCTAAGGAGACACTTTTCATCATTGTCTTCCATAAGGTCAGGAATATTTATCCTTACGATGAAAAATGACATGCCATGAAACATTACAAAAACATGATATGGTCACATGTAGCTCCTAAATGCTTGAATACCTTTTCCATGCAAGGCTATATCTAAGGATCACAATGACAAGGAATATCTACACCTTGTAGTGTCTTCTTCCCTTTACTTCCTACCTCATCGAGAGTTGAAGGAACATAAATATATCCATTTTGGCGTTCATATAGTACATATCACGTATGAGTGTGCTAGTTAAAATTATTATATTTTGAAGGTATTAATTGATGATCAATAGATCTAGAATTTATAGGTTGAAAGGTCATTTGTCATAATTTTAGCATAACTGTACTTCGAGGGTTCTAAGTCGTCTTTTGATGAATTTACTTTTGATTCACATCAGGTAAATCAGAAGGGGATGTTATACAGGGCTCTAGGGGGAATAAAATAGACCAAAAATGGAGTGATGTCTCTTTACACAGACCTATTAAAGAAACCATGATCGCTTCTTTCAAAAGAAGAAATTAATCTGAATAAATAAACTTATAACTTCCAAGCCCTAAGCACTATGTTATATCTTGGGATATGGGTCAAAGCAGCCACATTATTGCAAACATCAGGAAATGCTTCTCTATACGAAGAGAAGATCCTGATTTATGTGTGCACTTTCATATGCTTAGTGTTTTGGCTGGCCTTAGGGATTTGGATAGTATAGTAGGGTATGCATAGGAGTTAGAGAGTAGGACATTATCATCATATTCAGCACTTGAGTCTTATTGTATGGTTTGTTGCCCCCTTGAAGTGGATAAGTCATTCCACTTTCATATTGAGATCATTTCTCTATATTTAGATGTTCTTTGGTTATATATTACTACTGATATCAAGATCTATATAAGTAATTTAATTTTCAAAAAATCCTAATTATTTGTTTCAATCATATCTTGAAAATAGTTGAGAATTTTTTAGTAACATCAAAACTAGAAATATAGGATGAGGTTTCATTTTTTAATTTTAAAAACATAGGTTGAAATTCATGTTTTTTAAAAGTATTTAAGAATTCAATGTTGTAGACAACATTATAATTATTATTATAAGTTGAGTTGTCTTTTGCTAATATTAATGGACTTCACAACTATTTGTATAGGTTAAAGTGTCATTTAATGGCTTTTTAATTTATTTTTTGTAAATCTATATTGATATTTCAAGTTGTACTAAATTCTATACTAGTTCAATGTTGTATGTGACATTAAAATTATTAATATAGGTTGAAGTTTCATTTGGTGGAAATTTTAAAATATAGATTAATATGTCATTTTTTCTTTATATTAATTAGTAATTCAAAGTTCTAACATCATATCTGTTGACAAATGAAAAAATCTGGCACTTAGCGAAAAAACATACATAAGGATCATGTAAAGAAGCAGAGCACATTCAAAAGCGCGGGAGGATCAAAAAGGATAACACGTGAAGAAGAGAGATAGATTCAGACTTAGCCATTTTCACAATGAGGATCTATTTTTTGAAATAGCGTGCGGAGCACACAAATTAGTTTGATACTTGCGTGACATGCCTGATAGCATGAGATCAAATAATGATTATTCAATGTGTGAAACAAATGAAATATAAATCTTGCGGGAGGAAGGAGGACAGTTATAACTGTCCATCAAATACATAACAAACAACAATGTATTAAAACTAAACTAATGCTAACATTCCCCCCCTTATTACATTGTTCGTAAAAACATACATTTCCTGATACTGGATGTCCCCCCCTTAATGAGAACACCGCAAAGAGGGTCTTCACACGAGCATGTGCCTACATGGTCTCGATACACATGGTTTTTTTAAGGTTGACCATAAACCTAGAGGGACAGGAGCACTTTCCAACTGTTCACCTCGGTGGTTTTACAGGATTACCACGAACCAAGAGGATGATTCCTTGGTGGTTTTTATATGTTTACCACGAACCAAGAGGATTTTACCTCGGTGGTTTTATAGGTTTACCACGAACCTAGTGCGAGTACCATGCACTACTTTCAGTGCTTTTCTATTCCCCACAATGCTTTTCAATTTAGGAGATCTCAAACAGGAAACTATGCAACATATGCACTTTATTGAAAAACAACAGAACAACCAACACAACACTGAAATAAACAAACCAAAATTGAGGAATTGGTCCTTAATACCTTATTCACCACAATATCTATCGGCAGGCTCGTCGCTTGTGGCTTGCAAGAGGTCATTGGATTTCCTCCAGCCTCATTTTCCTCTATCTTCCTGTGTTGCTGCTTATAGTACTAGAGATGATGTGAAGCCAATCTCATCAACAGCTTCCTCACTCTAGTCAAGAATCTTGTGGATCTTCTATATGAGCAGTATTAGCTCCATTATGTTTTATATTTCCTTGTAGAACATATCTTGCTCGGCTATGACAGTTCCACATTGTATGACCTTTCTTCTGACAATAGTGGCATTCAATCTCTTGTTTAGGCCCTTGTTTATTTTTATCTGATCGTCTGTGAAATTTTCTGTTTGTGGAATAAAGTGCACTTACTTGTTGAGTATCACCTTCTGCAGCATTGTCAGTTATGAATTTTTCCTCTGCGAGAAGAGCCGCGATCATGTCATCTAAACATTTAGACTATATTTAAATGAGATTAAAAACAACATTGTTGTATTTGGAAGATAGACTGTTTAATAGGATAGCTTTGGCATCCTCGTCTTCTATCACAGCTTTGACTTCTGCTAGTTGTTAGAGCAGAGACCAAAGATTATTAATGTGGCTAGACATAGAAACACTTTCTTCCATTTTGAATCTATATAACTGAATTTTTAGGGAAAACTTCACATTCACTTACTTTTGCTCCAAATAATTGATATAAATTATCCCACATGTCGTTGGAAGATTTATTAAGATCAACATGATGGAGTTCAGAATCAGAGAGAGAAAGGCTAATAATGGCTTTTTCTTTATCATCTCTGCATTGCCATTCTGCTAATTTGGCGGTGGTTGTTGGGTATTTTCTCTTTCCCATCTACTATGCCCCATAAGTTTTTATGCATAAGTTACATTTGGATCTTCACCTTCCATGTATGAAATTTTAACCCCGAGTATTTTTCCAAGTGAATGTCCATAATAACTACTAAAGAAATGAAAAAAATGGTGAAGTAGGAAGTAAATTACCAGTCAAGATCCTTTGTCATATGTTCCGCACTTCTCCATTGTCTACTTTCTTGACACCATTTTCTGTTGGCAAAGGCATGGTCTTATCTTTCACAACATTCTTTTTCGATGACGAGCCTTCCCTTAACTTTTGTGAGGAGAGAAGGATAATTAGTTATGCAAACGCTCTCTGTGGAATAGACCACATCATCCCCATTAGCGTTGATCACTCCAATCTACGTCCTTCTTCACTCCATTGTTCTCCTCCTATCTCGTGGCTTTGGAGGTGAAGGATGGAGGTCATTGTGGTGGCAGCAAATGGCAACGAGGGCCGTGGACGTGGTGGTAGAGTTCACACTGCTCCTTGCACACATGCTTCTTCTATACCCGAGCCTTCCCCAAATTAGGTGCTTCTTTTATTTCCCTTTCCCACGCTAAATGCTTTACTAAATTACAAAAACAACAGACTAGACAAAAAAATAAAACTATATTATTTAATCTGAATCATACTTCTTAGTAAAAAAAACTCCATGCCAAGGATACGCCAAAACACAAATTGCTAGCTCCAAACACTGTATACAAGGAGTATATAACCACTTTCAAACACACAGGAATGATTTCATGCCAAACACCACGCTTCAGCCATGAATAGCGCCTATCACTCCAATCTTCCATGTAGGCAGGGATAAGATACTCTTTAACACCAAAACAGAACTTCTACAAGGTCACTTTATTCTCCACGCAGGCAGAGGAATGGAGAGATCTCTGATACCAATGATAGCAGGAGATCAAATAATGATTATTCAATGTGTGAAACAAATGAGCAGAGCCTCAAATGTAAAGCCTGCAAGAGGAAAGGAGGACAGTAATAATTGTCCATCAAATACATAACAAACAACAATGTATTAAAACTAAACTAATGCTAACAATGCCTTGGCTATTTTTGGATGATTGGATATGAAGCACTTTGCATGAATACAGGCTGAGAATAGATCTACTATTGATAGTTAACTAAAAGAAGTCTATTGTTAGTGCATTTGCATGTGTGGATATTTTTGTAACGACACATGGCTAATAATAGCATGCAACCTATTTTTGGGGTTAGATAAGTGGTGAAGGGCAAGTCCCCACCCTTATAAATATGTAGTGAGCCATGTAGCATAGGAGAGAGGTGTGAGAAATGTGTTATAGTGAGATTATGCTACAAAATTTGATATGTGCATGAGCGTATACTAATGTTATTGTAAGGAATCTTTTGTGTATTACTTAATTCAATATAATAGAGATTATGGGCTGAATCAAGGTGTTATCATGGTTATAGTTTAGTGTTGCATTCTTGATTTCATCATGGTTATCTTTTAAGTCTGTTATTCTCTAGATCTAGATCCAAACATGCATTGTAGAATGATATATTAGTCATAGATATGAATGCTTTAAGTCTTCATCATGCTAACATCTTGCAATAACAACCCTAAAGAGGGGACTGTTACCTTTGTATGCTTCAGGTGAGCACTCAATCTAGGCTGAGTGATGTGCCAACACATCTGGGCTTTTTACTGGTGAATTCTAGGAATGCATCAATATCATAACTTTTTTTTTATATAGGTAAAATGAGGGATTTTGAAGGACCCTAAACCTTTGTATAGACCAAAAATGGAGATATATATCATTACATGGACCTAAAATAGAGGAAAAACAAAATAGGGTATACAATACCACATATTAATAACAAGTTGAATATAACTTATAATTGTTACACACCTTAACACTAGGTTATATATCAGGATATGGATAGCCGACCCGTGGCTAACATAATATCTTATCATATCATATAATGTTTATGTATGCTTTCATATGCTTAGTGGGTCGGCCTTAGTGCTTTTGGATAATATAGTAGGATATATATATATATATAGTATAAATATATATATGATTTCATTTATATAGTTATATATAGATATATATATATATATATATATAAAGTTAGATAGGATATATCATCATATTGAGCACTTGATTCTTATTCTATGGTTTGGAGGTTACCTCCCTGAAGTGGCTAAGTCATTCCACTTGCATATTGTGATCATTTCTCTATACTTTGGTGTTCTTTGGTGATATAGTGTTGTTGATATTCAGATAAGTGTGTGTGTGTGTGTGTGTGTGTGTGTGTGTGTGTGTGTGTGTGTAATTTCATTATAAATGGTATTAGAGCTGCAATCTCGACTAAAATTAAGTTAAAAACCCTAATTTTTTGTTTCATCCATATCTTGCAAACAATTGTGAATTTTTAAGAAATTTTTTTGACTAGAGTTTTTAAATCAAAGGATATATTGATCCTCCACATTTCATAATATTTGGATTCTTTTTGTGGAATTTATTATAATATTATTGTTTTCTAAAAATTCACTCCCGAGGCCATAAATTTTTGAGTTTATTTCAAAATTTTACATTTTTGGAAATATCTCTACATTTAAGTCAGGATATCTTCTTTTAGGTTTTGTTTATCTAGTCAAAATCATCTATAAAAATTAAACCCTACTTTCAATGATGGGGAAGGATCAACTTATTTAACAAATATTGAAATTTGTGAAATCATAATTTACAGAGTCACAACACAATGATAATGCAATAATGTATAGATTTGACCTAAGAAATAAACAGTTAAATTTTGAAACCCTAAAGATTGCAATAGAAGGGATAACATACTTAGCTGATTTCTTAATTATTCTTGGACTTTTCCAAATTGGAAAACTAACAAACAAGAGGAGGGAAATGTCATAAAAAACCCAAAAAATTGTGCTAGGTCAAGATAGAGAAGAGAAAGTGACCATAGGGGTGAAAAGTGTATGTCTATATGTTGTGTTGTATATGTTGCCGATGTCACTTGATTCTTGATGATGTGATTGCTTCTCCCCATAAGGACGAAGCTGTAAAAGAGAGGAGAAAAATAGTGGTCAAATAAGTGTATATGAAAAATTCAATCCAAATGTGTAAAAAGTTTGTAAAGAGTATGTAAAAATGTGAACAGGAACATGTGCACCTGATCCATGATGAGTGAAAAGGATAGAAAGGATCTTGAAAATTCTATAGAAAAATGATTTTTTGTGTGATCTCACACCAAGACTGAGTTTTTCAGGTGATATCACACTAAGTGCAAGTTTTTTGGGTGATCTCACGCCATGGTAGAATAAGTGTAGGGAGAGAGGTCTAGTGTTATTCTCCAACCTTTGACTACTTCCCAAAATCTATATACCACTACAAATGGTGTGATCCTATATTTTTCAAGTTCGATCCAACATGAATAGAAAAAATGAGATAACATGCATGATGATTTCTAGAGAACTATGCCTATTTTGTGAAAACCATTGTGTAAACTGTTGCAAACTATGTTGATCTGAGAAAAATTATGTAACTAGGCCCCCTTGTCATAGGCACCCCAAAAGGGTTAGGAGTGCCCACTCTCTCATGTCTGTATCTAGGTGTTTGCATCTGTACTTTGATAAAGAACCTAGTCAGATTATGAGACCTTTCTATAATTGTATATTGTTATGTTTCTATGTTGAATTGTGTTTATACTATAACTATGAACTATTGTACGGGGTGACTGATTCACCCAATGTATACCCCCCTCGTTTGGGGTCCATGCGGTGTCACTAAGAGTATGTGGCCCAAAGGAGAGGACCAGATGCTGATCTGAAACTGATGGCCTCCAGGGGGAGGGAATGTGCTTGGATAGAAACCAAGGCACATGCAAACAAAGTAGTTAGTGGTTGGATGCAAATAAGATAAATACGGTAGAGATACGATAATGTGTAATCTAACAAGAAATAAGACAAATTAGACTGTGAAAATAAAATTACAAAGATGGGAAATCACTCACTAAATATCATAAAACAATCAGGGCTGAAGCAAAGCCAAAAGCATACAATGTGCACATGAGACAAAGGGCATGACCCACAAACAATGGAAAACAATGAAAAAAATGACAAGTAAAGAGTAACAGACAACAATGGTGGAAAATAGTTCCTACAAGACAAATTTTGCACATGAAGCATGCATTAGCATGTTAGGAAGATAAACATTATGTTAAGATGTGTATGATCTGATTGAAGGTAGTGTGCCAGTGATGGAGTAATTAGTAGTATAAATTGAAACAATAACACCTATAGTGTGTACAAAAGTAGATACCCCTAGGAGCCATTGTAGGACTGGTAAGAGGTACAATGCCAAACATCTATGCTGTGTGTAATAGATCTATGCAAAGTTTGCATTCACAACTATAAGGCAAATGAAAATGCATGTGTTATATAGAAAATATAATGACATACGAGATATCCATCTAACATATTAAGCAAAGTGTACATACGAGTATGAGTAAGCAAGAATAATGTGCAACCAATATATATGCAGTATGTTGTGAGTTTGAATGGAATGGAATGTAAAGTGAGTGTGATAGGAGCCGCATGCCACCCTAATAAATGAGTATGCATGTGTTGTCACCCTCAAAATCCCCCTCATTTTTCAATTCAAGTTTCAAAAATTTTGAGTTGGTGCCTTTGAGAGATGTTTGAGTAGATTTAGAAGTCTGGAGAGATAGAAAAATTTGTTGCTTTGAAGAAGTTGGTGCTCATTTGCAATCTCACCCTATTAATTTAAAATCTTGCAGTCTGCATGGTTTCGATAAAATTTCTGTCTTCCCATTCTTGAAAATTGATTCTTTCATTCGAATTAAACTTGTCAACCCTTCTCTTTCGGCTATGGATCGTTGTCGAGCCTTGTATTGTTTGTAGTTTCTCTTTCCATGGAGAACAATTTGAAATTCAGGCGTAAATGGTGGAGTTTCCCCTCTATATTTTTTCTATACAGTCGTGAATGACGGACGTATCTTCCCTGTCATTTTTTGGCCCCAACATCCATGATTACGTGGACATCTCTAATTGGATAAGGCGTAGCAGATTATTTTGTAAACTTATCATTTTTTGTTATTTTTGCAAAAGTGTCAAATTGGCTCCATGGCCGCGAAGGGTCCTAATTGGTCGAATCGAGCTGAGGTGGAAAGGTGGGCACTTTGAAGATTTTGGCTTTATTGCCAAAAGGAGTAAAGTTACAAAATGAGTTGTAAACTCCGCTGAAGCCATGGATTGACATATCCATTGAAAATTCAAAGTGAAGAAAGGTGGGTTTTCGAGACACTTTAGGAATTTTGGCTTTGTTTCCATAAAAGGCATATAGTGATAAAGTGAGACAGCAGTGCCCCTCTCATGTCAAGGGATAAAGTCAAATCTTGAGCCCGCATTGAAAGTCAAAGAAAAGAGGTGGGTTGTCGAAACACTTTAGGAATTTTGGATTTGTTTCCATAAAAGGTGTAAAGTGATAAAGTGAACCACAACCACCTCATGCCAAGGGATAAAGTCAAATGTTGAGCCTACATCGAAAGTCAAAGTGGAGAGGCAGGTTGTCGGGACACTTTAGGAATTTGGCTTTGTTTCCATAAAAGGTGTAAAGTGATAAAGTGAACCGTGGCCCCAATCATGCCAAGGGATAAATTCAAATGTTGAGTCCACATCAAAAGTCAAAATGGAGAAAGGTAGTGTTCGATCAAGGCTCGAATCGGCTAAGTATAGAAGGACCACGGAAGGTGCCACGTGTCTCTTTAGCGCAACTTTTGGTATGGTGCAAAAATGTGGAGACCCCAAATGTGTGCATGCCCTCCACGTGGTCAGAGTTCGAAAAGACAAAGCCAACCGAATTGAATCGGCTAAGTATAAAGAGCCGGAAGAAGCCTCAGCACAGGTCCCAACGGTGCACCTCCAAAGGCCAAGTTCAAAGTAGGATCCTAAGTGAGCGCAAACTCTCCACGTGCCTCATCGATGTAACTTCAAAGGTGTTGGCCCAAAGAGAGACCCTGAACTAGACCTAAAATAAACTCCATGTTTCCCAATTCTAAAAAGGGGACAGTGACTTTTGAAATTTCAAGCTTCGATAAGACAGGCTGAAGGAAGCTTCCACGTCAAAAGTCAATTAGCGTATCTTCAAGGTTAAAATTTGGAGGCGATGTCCCCAAACAAGTGCCAAAGTTGACCACATGGCCGTAAATAGAGAGGGGACAAATCTGGATACCTGTTGAAAATTCCAGAGTCTGTGGAAGCCTCCAAAGCGTCCAATCGATACCTTGTTTCAAAATCAAAGTTCGGGGGGTAGTTCCAAACGTGCGCCAACCCTCCACGTGTCTCAGGTCAGCCACAATGTCTCTGCCAATGGGAGGGATTTAGGTAGAATACAAAGGAAATGGAGTGGTCCTGCAGACGATGCCATGTGTCAGTTCGGTGTAATTTCAATTTTGGGCCCGCGGATCCATTTTGTGAAAATTGCATTTTTGCCATTTTTGTATGGATTCGATTCAAATATTCAAATGAGCATAACTTGCGCTCTAGTGCTTGAAATTTGACAAATTTTATACTGTTAGAAAGATCTTGGTCTCCTCTATGCCATGGAATCATAAAATATTGTTTTCAATAGGATTTGATGGTTGGAAATATGGAAAACATCTTTCACACCATTAATACATGATTTGATTGCTTCAAACAGACTAGATTTGATCTGATCTTCTATCCTTCCTTCTCCAACATGAAAAAAAAACATGGAGAACTGATTGGATATCTTGATTTGGGTGAAAATCTAGAAAACATCTTTTGTTCCATTAATATGTGATCGGACTGCTTCAACTAGATCAAATTTGATCTAATCTTCCATCCTTCCTTCTTTAAAATGCCAAAGACATGCAGAACCAGATTTGACAGATTATAGGAAGATTTGCAGGGGCATTAATGGTTGGTGGTTGAGCTTCCAGATTAGATTTTCTTCCTTCTCTTCTTCTCCTCTTTTTGCTTCATCTATAAATGTAAGAGCTTGGCTCATTGTAAATGTTGGACTCTGATACTTTTGAAGTGTAATTATAGTTGAGAGTAAATCAATACAGAAGGATTTTCCCCTTTTCTCTATCTTCCTCCATTGTCCCTTCTTGCTTACCTGAAATTCATGGATCATTTATCTTCTATGATAAGAAACTTTGTGTTCTTATTGATATGATTTCTATAACTTTGTGTCTATGGAATGAGATCTTATGTTGTGAATGTGAATGATTTTGTTCTATATCACTCTTGCTCAGTACATATGGGGTTATACTCTACTATCTATATTTCTTGAAAGTACTGTTATATTCTACTCTTTCCTTTCTTTAGTTCTTCCATTAGTTTTTACTGATAATCTATTTTGGTATAAAAGCATTTCAAGATGTCAGAGGTCCATCCTGAAGATGAAAGTTGTACATTTGTATATAAGCTTTGCTTCTTGCTTTCAATAAGATAACCTCTCCCATAATGAGGAGGGACTTGTTATCCCTTGACTGTGGTTTTGTTAAAGTACCATTTTAAAACCCAATAGTTTTTGGCAACTTTATTGGGGATTTCGTTTCAAACGTATCCCTTTCTAAAAGAACAACTTCAAGATCATTTTTGGTCTGGCAACTCTACGGTATACATCGGGGATCGAAATTTTGTCATGTTCATTCTCTTGATCTAGGAACCTTCCAAAGAACGAAGGTAAAATGAAGAACACTTTTTGGTCCACATCACCAATGAGTGATAGTGACAATGATGCGGATGATGATGGAGATCTCCCTATTAATAGTTTTCAAGCTCTAGTCAGTCCAGAACATGCTCGATTTCTACTAAACTTCTACAGAGGTGTAAATCCAAGATTGTTTCCACAAACATTACAACAACTTCTCAAACAAGTTGAAGAACACTCAGTCAATGAATTGGAGACACCTTATAACAAAGAGGAGAGCATTCAAGTTCTAGAAGCTGCTCATGATCAGGTATTCATTCCTTAACATTATCTCAATTCCACCAATGAACGTCTTCTTTTTGCTCCACCTGATGCATGTCAATTTAATATTCCTTCAAATAATGAAGAGTGACAAACAACTTGAGGCTTTATTTCAATCTGAAATAGAGTCTATAGAAGATATGTCATGTACCAAGGTTGAATGTTATGGTTTTTAAAAAATTGATCCTACGCTGATGGAAGTGGATGTTCATCATAACAAAATGGACAAGATTCCTCTCTCTCCTTTGAATGAAGAATTTCAATGCATTGAGAGGAAGATCATTATAGACCATCCCCTTACCCTTAGTTTTAAGTTCTCTCAAAGATGAACAAGTTCCTTGTACCTAAAGAAGAAGAAATAAATGAGATCACTAGTTCCCCTGTTATATTTATGGATAAGATGAGCACACATGAAATTTTTTGCATTCCTTCGAAACAAATAGAAAATGGAGAGCCATGCCTGGAATCTTTTCTTCACAACTATGACAATCCCTGTCTGAGCTCACCCTTCAAAATGCAAACAAAAGGAAGAGCATGATGTTGAAATTGTTCTTTACTTTGATCAATCCCTTTACTTGCAACTGACAACATGGATTCAATTCCCTACTGGAATCACCAAATGGTAAGACAAATTCAGCAATGCATTTCTCATGAGATGTGCTTGTACCATAAGAGTCATGATCTTCTAGAATTTGGTGATGTGCAGGGTGCTGATTTTGTCAAAAACCAACAGGTATGTATTTTTATCTCGATAAACATGGGTCCCATGAATGATGGTAGATGCTATCACCATAATGTTGTAAACCATCTCTGGAGTACCTTTTTCCAAATTCCTCTTGAATGATTATGTGTGTGTTGTCTTCTGTATTGCTTCACACTCTATTTGCCAAATAGATAAGATTGGTCTACTTTCCCATGTTTTTCTATGGTTCTTGATGTTTCCTTGATACTCTATCCTAGCCAAGTCATCCCTAAAAAGAGCCAGCTGTTGGTCACCCTCAAAATCCCCTTTGTTTTTCAAGTCAAGTTTCAAAAATTTTGAGTTGGTTCCTTTGAGAGATGTTTGATCAGATTGAGAATTCTGGAGAGATAGAAAAATTCATACTTTGAAGAAGTTGGTGCTCATTTGCAATCTCACCCTGTTAATTTAAAATATTGTAGTCTACATGGTTTGATAAATTTCTGTCTAGATGCTTGAAATTTTTTTCTTTCATTCGAATGAAATTTTCAATCCTTCTCTTTTGGTGTGATTCGTGTCGAGCCTGATTGGTTGAATCGTAGATATATTTTTTTCTACAGTCGTGAATGACGGGCAAGGTCAATTTTTGGCCCCAAGATCCATGAGTCATCTATAATTGGATGCGGCGTGGAAGATTATTTTACAAACTTTTATTTTTTGTTATTTTTGCAAAAGTCTCAAATTAGCTCCATGGCTTTATTGGTTGAATCGAGATAAGGCGGGAAAATCGGCAGAACTAAATTTTGTTTATTTCCAAAATGAGCCACAACTCCGTTGAAGTCATGTATTGAATATCCATTGAAAAGTCAAAGTGGAGAGGCAGGTTGTCAGGACACTTTAGGAATTTTGGATTTGTTTCCATAAAAGGAATAAAGTGATAAAGTGAACTGCGGCCCCACTCATGGCAAGGGATAAATTCAAATGTTAAGCCCACATCAAAAGTCAAAGCGGAGAGGCAGGTTGTCGAGACACTTTAGGAATTTTGGCTTGTTTAGATAAAAGGTGTAAAGTGATAAAGTGAACCACAACCCCACTCATGCTAAGGGCTAAAGTCAAATGTTGAGGCCACATCGAAATTCAAAGTGGAGAGGTGGGTTGTTGGGACACTTTAGGAATTTTGACTTTGTTTCCATAAAAGGCGTAAAGTGATAAAATGAACCGCAACCCCTGCTCATGCCAAGGAATAAAGTAAATTGTTGAGCCTGCATCAAAAGTCAAAATGGAGAAAGGCAATGTTTGATTGAGGCCCGAATCAGCTAAGTATAGAAGGACCATGGAAGGTGCCACATGTCTCTTCAGTGCACTTTTGGTATGGTGCAAAAATGTGGAGGCCCCAAATATGCGCAAGCCCTCCACATGGTCAGAGTACGAAAAGAAAAAGCTAACCATTGAATTGGCTAAGTATAAAGAGCTGGCGGAAGCCTCCACACATCCCAATGGCACACCTCCAAAGGCCAAGTTCAAAGTAGCATCCTCAATGAGCACAGACTTTCCACGTGCCTCGCTGGTGCAACTTCAAAGGCGCGGCCCAAAGAGAGACCCTGAACTAGCGTCGGCCCTCCACGTGTCCCAGGTTCGAAAAGGGGACAACGGCTATTGAAAATTCCAAGCTCAAGACAGGTCGAAGGAAGCTTCCACGCGCCAGCTTAGCGTATATTCAAAGTTAAAATCTAGAGGTGGTCCCCAAACGAGTGCCAGCTCGCCATGTGGTCAGAATCAAGAGGGGACAGAGCCAACTGTTGAAAAGTATAGAGTTTACGGAAGCCTCGACATGTCCAATCGGTGCTCTTTCAAGAGCAAAGTTCGGGAGGCAGTTCCAAATGTGCGCCAGCCCTCCACATGTCTCAGGTCAGGTAGAACATCTCTACCAATGGGAAGGACTTAGGTAGAATACAAAGGAAATGGAGTGGGCCCACAGATGATGCCATGTGTCAGTTTGGTGCAATTTCAATTTCGAGCCCGCAGATCCATTTTGTGAAAATTACATTTTCACCTTTTTTGTACGGATTCGATTCAAATATTCAAATGAGAATAACTTTTTCTTCAGGGCTCGAAATTCAACAAATTTTATACTGTTGGAAATATCTTGGTCTCCTCTATACCATGGAAGCATAAAATATTGTTTTCAACAAGATTTGATGGTTGAAAATTTAGAAAACATCTTTCACACCATTAATACGTGATTTGATTGCTTCAAACAGATCAGATTTGATCTGATCTTCCATCCTTCCTTCTCCAACACACCAAATAGGCATGGAGAACCAAATGGATATCTTGATTTTGGTGAAAATCTGGAAAACATCTTTCGTGTCATTAATATGTGATTAGAATACTTCAACTAGATCAAATCTGATCTGATCTTCCATTCTTCCTTCTTCAGCATGAAAAAGACATGTAAAACTAGATTTGATAGATTGTAGGTAGATTTGTAGGGGCATTGATGGTTGGTGGTTGAGTTTCCAGATCATACTTTCTTCCTTCTCTTCTTATCCTATTTTCACTTCATCTATAAATGTAAGAGCTTGGATCATTACAAATGTTGGACTCTGATACTTTTGAAGTGTAATTATAGTCGAAAGTAAATCAATACAGAAGGATTTTCCCCTTTTTTCTATCTTCCTCCATTGTCCCTTCTTGCTTACCTAAAATTCGTGCATCATTTATCTTCTGTGATAAGAAACTTTTTGTTCTTATTGATATGATTTCTAGAACTTTGTGTCTATGGAATGATATCTTATATTGTGAATGTGAATGATTATGTTCTATATCACTCTTGCTCAGTACGTATAGGGTTATACTCTGCTATCTATAATTCCTAAAAGTACTGTTATATTCTACTCTTTCCTTTCTTCAGTACTTCCATTTGTTTGTATTGATAATCTATTTTGGTATAAAATCATTTCAAGATTTTAGAGGTCCAACCTTAAGATGAAATTTGTACATTTATATATAAGCTTTGATGTTTGCTTTCAATAAGGGAACCTCTCCCATAAAGAGGAGGGACTTGTTGTCCCCTAATTGTGGTTTTGTTAAAGTACAATTTTAAAACCCAACAACATGAGATGAGGTTCATTTATAAATGGCCCTCAATAGTCAAGAATGAACCATAAAACAAGAGTGTGTCGTCGGGAAATGGTTTGAATTGTGTGCTAGAAAGATATGATCGAAAATGGGTAGAGTGTAGAGAGTGAGTGCATGCAATGTGAGGTTCATTTTATATTTAGACCCTCAACTGTCGAGTATGAACCATGGAACTAGAGTGTGTCATTGGGAATTTTGTTGTGTGATAATTAGAAAGATGAATCGTGAATGAGCCGAGTGTGAAATGTTTAGTGTGTGAGGTTCATGAATGTAGTGATTCCTCAATAGTCAAGTGTGAACCGTAGCACAAGAGTGTGTCATAGGGTAATGATGATAAAAATGTATCAAGATACATGTGAAAGATTATATCTGAAGCATGAAATGAAATAGTATAAATGTGACGCACCAGACAAGGCTAGAAGGGGGGAAGAGTAAGCATGATGCCCCCAATTGTATGGTGATGAAGATGAATCAAGTAACATCATCTAAGAGATCATCATTTTCATGGTCGAAATCAAATGAAGATGCATCCGAGACCTAGTAAGCAATAGTATGTGGTTGATCAAATAAGGATCCATGATGACATATATTGTACATGCCCATTGCATATTCTTCATTAGTGAAAGGTGGAAATGGATATCCATGTGCATACCATTTAGTAATATTTTATAAATAGCCAAGAAATGAGTCATTGCAAATAAAAACATGGCTGAAGGGCATAGGGAATGAGATGTCGATATGGTCAAGATCTAAGGTTCCACCAATGTAGTCAAGCCATGGTTGACCAAGAGTAAGTGAAGAAAGGAGAGGAATTCTTGCAAAAAATACCGATAGATGAAATAATTAGAGGCCATATGAAGTAGTAATGTGAACATACCCATGATTTAAATGAGGATAATGTGATGGAGGGATGAGATCATCTAACGTGAATCCTAGCCGATTCAAGTCATCGTGTGTGCAAATAGTCTCAGAGCAAGTGGGGTTGAATGGAATGTGCAGTTAGTGATTATTATTCATGAAGAGAGTGCATGTGAATGGAGGAAGTGAAATGCATATTTCTCATGAGAAGTCACTGAAGGTGGTAAGACATCTGATGTATGGACACACCCTCGATAAATCAACATAGCATTAGTATAAGGAGGGGGTGATACTAGAGTGGATATAACAACATCTAATGCACAAACAATTCCTTCGAGTGGAGACAAGTTGTCTAGGTAGTACGTGGGTCATGGATCAACAGTAGGATGTATAATAGTAGAAGTTAGAATAGGTAATGCAATAGTTGGGTCTAGATGGCAATATTGGAACAAGATATTATCAACGGGAAGTGAATATTCATAGCACTTATGTAATAATTTGACGTGCTGATGAACTGTAGAAGGAACTGATTATATTTTTTGAAGACATGACCTACTAAATAATCAATTATATGAAACAGGGAGATCAATAAAAAATAATACTATAAGAACTATTTTTGGCCCAACTATGACAGGAAAAAAAATAGTGTGAAGACATGGACGTGTAGTAGAATCATACACCCATAGATAAATAGATGTTGGGTTAAGGTTAGCCATGGAAAGACCTATATTATGAATGAATGATAAATGACATAGATTAAGATCAGATCCATTGTCAACTAAAGTTCACTTAACACCCAATTTATATATGCATACTCGGATATAAAGAGGAGGAAAATTGTCATAAAAAATAAATATTATCAGCTACACTAGATGGAAAAGTATGATGTTGAGAGAATGCATAAAAAAATGTGAGATGAACAATTTCTAGATTATTAGTATAAGGTATGCGAGTATTAGCCAAGAGAGTAAAAATTTTAGCCCGAAAATCAAGATTAGATAGCGAGAAATCATGAATGGAGATATCCATGATGAGAATATCCTAGGAAAATGAGAGCAATAAAAGTATAAAGACCCTAAGAGTATTAGAATGAGATGGGTTCACCAAGTGATTTAACAAATATTGAAATTTGGGAAATCCTAATTACAAATTCACAACACAATGATAATGTAATAAAGTACATATTTGACCTAAGTAATAAGCAATTAAAATTTGAAACCCTAAGTGCAATGGAAGGGAGAGAGTACTGTAAAACTCTTATTCTTGGACTATTCCTAACTATAAAACTGATAAATGCGAGGAAAAAAATGTCGTAAACGAACCCAAAAAATTGTGCGAGTTTTGGAAATGCTCGGACTAGGGGGCTTGTACTAGGTTAGGGGCATCTAGGCATCATGGAACTTCTGTAGGCACCTATGACTACGTAGAACCTTAGAAAATAAATTTTTTTGTGTTGTAAGATGTTTGCTAAATAGTGTTATTAGTCACCTGTATGTCACTGGTTGATCATTAAGCTCACCTAAAACCTGTAAAGGAAAGAGCATCTGCAAAACCCCAAAACACATCAAATCCTAAAAATAAAAAAAGATGCAAATGGGGAGTCAAACTGACCTTGGTGGTCACTCAGCTAAGTGAACTTACGATCCAGGCTCTACACTACATTTCAAACTCCATGTAGTTATGCGTGTGTGTGAAGAATCAAGCCCTAGATGGCTTTTGTGCAAGATGCACTAAATAATGAGCAATAGCTATATGTAGCAATGTAAGTAGATGTCTGGGTGTCAAAATGAACTTCCTTTCCTATGAAGTGTATGTAGAAGAATACAATCCCTTGTCCTGTGAATGGATGCTTTGATTCTCTTGAAATTCCTTTCGATGCAACCTTAGGTGATAGTAATAGATGTTTAGATCTTTGTCCTTTATTATGATCACATAGGTTTTTACTTATATGATTCCCTTGTTTGAATTTCGTAATTAACCTCTAAAAGGCTGACCACCAAGAAAATAAGATGCCGTAAGGCTAGGAAAGACCCAAACTATGTGATCAAGATACAAATAGGGTGGGGGAACCCAAAGGGGATGGGGGCACATGGGAGTTGGTGTCCTAGTTGAGCACTGGTGTCCAAATTTAGAAGATCTAAAGTATCGAAAGTCATACTGGGCAATAGGGTATGTAAGACTAAGAAGAAAACAAGAAAGAAATCAAATAGGCCAAACACAGTGGTCAAGTAGTACTTTTCTTACCTAGGAATCATATGAATAGTGGTATGTGATTAGGACCTATAAATTTACCCAAGTGTGTGATTTAGTGTCTACATCAACTAGAGGCAATTATAAGGAACCCACGAAAAAAACTTGTAGAAATCGTGGCAAATGTCCTTGTAACCAGTTTCATAGTTTTGGCAAATCTATTAATGACGGGCCTCAACTTAGTGGCAAAAATGGTAAAAACATAAAAATAGTTGCATATTGAATGGTGAACCCAATGTTATTTATTTAATTCTTAAAACTAATTTGGAAAATTTCACCTTTGTCAAATATTCTCTCCAGTAAAATGATTTGTTTTACTGACACTCACTTGAATTTATAGTACTAAGAAGACATGAACATTGTTAAATATTGAACAAGAAAACAAAGTAGTTTTAGTGTTTTTTTAATTGAGAATGCTTCTATTAATAATAAAGTGTTACAATAGTCACAAATCTAAACAATAACAACAAGAAAGCCCCCAAAAAAGGCCAAACTATGAACACAAGGAAAAATACAATTAAACTAAGTACTAATGCATCTGATTAAGTTGGAAATATGTCTGAGAGTATTGTTTTGCATAATAATTTGAAGGTGATCTTGTATCTTCACAAATTATTGTTTCAGTGTTTCACATGTTGTTGTTCTATTTTTGAATAATAGAAGAGGGGTCTATTGGGGCCCTCATGCTTTGGTGGTACAAATCAGCTTGCAAAAATTAATATGTTGTACATTGAATCACATTCATTTAATTATCAAACCAAGGGACATAAAATTTCAATACTAGCAGTGTTGTATGCACTATTACAATGATTTAAGAGGTTGGAAATGAAAGAACTTGTGAAAAATAATGTTGGAAGTAAAAACACAACTCATATTTTTAAATAAACGACTACTAAATGCTTATAGCTGAAATAAAGTTGCAGATTCAGAAAGAAAATTGCTCCTAAGTAGACATGCATGAAATAAAACAATGGAGGGGATGTAGCAGTCCTCAAGTGGGTCTTGGCTTGGGTGCTAATCCCTTCCTCACATGTGACTAAGAACTAAATAACAAAACTCATATTCTTTTATTGATTTTTAGAAAACATTACATCCAGAAAAAAAAGATCGGAGTGATCTTTGTTCTTTGAATCTCTAACTTATTCTCTCCAACTCACTAACTTTGAACTAGGAACTATGTTACTAGGCACCAACCTTTTCCTTTATATCTCATCATTACAGCATGTGAGAAGGAGAGTAATATAACAAGGATTCTTTAACAAAATGAGTGAAAGATTACTACACACTTCATACTCATTGGGGAATTCACACCACTCTGTCCACTTGGTGAAGAAGATTTGAGACTATTTGGACTATATGTGTGAAGCCCAAAATTTCTTATTTTCTTTGGTGTATTCTACACCAAGGCCTTCCTATCAGGGTATGTATTGTTCAAATTGGGATTCCATCTCCCAAATGTCCCTTCTTTGTGCATCTAGAAACACTTTTATATATCTTTTGGTTCTTTCCCAAAGCTCAAATTACATGGAGCTAGATCCATACTTTTTTCTTTCCCTCACAGATCCACTGTTTCACTAGGCAACATATCCTCTTGGGAGACAATCCCAAACATTTTCCTATGTTCACCCAGATTTGGCATGTTTTCAGAAGGGAGATTTTATTTTGGATATGGAAAGAAAGAAATAATTTTTTCTTTGTTAAGTTTGTAGTTCGTCAATATTTATCGCTTTATAATAAATCTATTGTGATCTTCAATGTACTCCTACATATTCAAGTGCAAGCTAACAAGGTGGCGCTGGAGGTGGACAACCTCTAGAATTTACTGTGACACTGGGGGAATCCCCATGCAATGTTGCCTAAGTTCCTCCATCTCCCACCAGGAGCTCATCACCTTTTAAACCGTGGAGGATGACACATTTGATCCCAACATTGTGCTTTCAGTCACACCCTCCACTCTCTAGGACCGATTCACTGGCATAGTCACTCTCCTTGTGCACCTTCATGGTCAGGTATCACCACCACACTCCTTGGCTTGCTAGCAGGGCTAAGGCTCACCACCTTGGCAACATGGGTGAGGTTATCTTCCACATTCTTCAACTCACCAGCATGGCTAGGGATCTCCTTCTACCGCTACTTCACACCAGGTTGTTTGGTAACCTTCACCACCCCTTCCATCTTCTGGAAAATTCCCTCGCCTCAACCTCATCATTCCTACACATGAGGAAGTAGACCTGGTAGAAGAATTTACTACTGGATGGGAGATTCTAGACACTAGAAAAGATATTCCTGGTTCGGGGTGGCTAGATGATCAGGATCCACCTGCCTCAGGCATGTTTGTAGCTGCTACTTGATTTTTCGTTTGTTTTTTTCTAGGGTGATGCTTTTTGTTTTGTTGTACTTTCCTAGGATAGACCTATTTTGAATTTTCATGTTCTAGTCTCAGCCTAATTTTTTCATGGTTTTGGGGCGTCCTCTCTTATCACCCACTTTTTTTGTTGAAATCTATCTTGTATCTTATTACATTAATATAATATAAGATATTTTTCAACAAAAAAAAGAAACCAAGTTCAAATGGGATGAGCCTTGTCAAATGATCTTCTAAAAACTCATGAAATGCCTTATTAAACCTTTGGTATTAATCCTACCTATTCTAAATTAGTCACTCATATCTTACATATATGTTAATAATCCTGTGTTATGGTACTCCTCACTCAATATGATGATAACAATATATAACGAATTGTTTATTGTATTAATCTCATGTTTCTTGAGCATAAACAAACTTATAGGGTCATCAATTTTTTTTACTCAACATTATTATTTTTTAGAAAAGAGTTCTGTCACTATATTAATACTAAAATCCACATTATTTCCCAAAAGTAAATATTTTACATTACTTAATACCTCATACTAACTTGTTTGATAGGGTAGTTAAGTGAGCTGTGTTATTACTTAGGTTTGACTTAATGTTTTTCTCTGAAAAATAAATCAAAGGAAAAGTTATTTTTGATTAATTACACCAAAGGCATATACACAGTGAGAATGTATATGGGTGGAGGATTTTTGAGACTGAAGGATTTCAGTAAATCGACAGTATAGAGGGAGGTTATAGTACATGTGTTGAAATCCAACACTTATGTGTCAGTGTAGACTGGTGACTTGAATGAAGTGTCACATTACAGTCCACATCTGCCATAGGACTTCCATCATCTACCTTGAGAATGGTATTGCAAAGGTTACAGTGCATGTGGCATAGGTGCTCAGAATCAGAAGAAGAAAAATCAATACAACTAGACATTATGCTCGAATGAAGAACATCCAAATCCTCAATCTTATTCTTCTTCTACATACAACAAATAAAATAATGAAAGGAAGTATTTTCCTCTCAGAGACCATTGAACCCACTCTAGATACAGATACAAAGATAGATCAATAAATTTGTATATTGTAAAATGAGAATATATTAGCGTTACATATTTATCTCCATATGCACGCCTGATTTAATCAATAATGGTGCTAAATTTAGGATAGCTATTAGTGAGAGCTCCATTTAACACAACTCCCCATAACATTCTATTTATTTATGTAATTTAATTCTCGTTGTAACTATCCAATTATTGCTAAATTTACAACGTTAACTTGGGTTTCACCATGGTTAACACCTCTGGATCTCAAATAAAGTGATTTTATTATTATGCAATGAAAATGATAGGTCTGAAATACCATTTAGGATGTGTCACTCTCCATGTTTTCCTTTGGGTTTTGAAGAGATCTTAACTCAGTTGGTGGGTTTGTTTGACATGGGTCTATTTTTCGCGCTCAGTTTTTATTTTTCTATTAAATAGATGGAGAAAAAAACTACATATACGATACTTTTGAATCTATACAATTCATATCATATACTTTCAACTGTAATATTATCAATCTAAGGAATATCTATATTTAATGCCCTAAAAAAAACTTAAAATGTTTCCTACCTCTACAAAACCTAAATTTCCAACATTAAACTTGTCCTACTAAGAAAAAATTGATAATGGAGTACATGATGAGGATAAATCTAAAATATCTATAACTTGTAAACCCTAAAATTTCATTTTTATACTTGTGATATCAAGAAAATATTGATAAAAAGGCATACAAGGTGTGGGTGACGTTTAATTTTTTTTCAAGCTCCCAACACCAATACAATGTGTGCAAATGACTTCCCTTACTTACCAGTGATAAAACACTAATTTTATTTCTATTATTGGAAAATGAGAGAGTGCTCTATTTGTAATATATGCTTGATATGAGGATGGGAGATTGGGATGTGTTTTAATATGTAGTAACTAAGAGGTGTAGATACATAAATATTTTATTATAAAATGATATGTAGGTAAAAGATAAGTAGATTGAAGATTGGAAAAAAGAGGGAACACATTTAATATGTAGTGTAAGAGTTTTTACTAAGCAATATTCCACCACCCATGTAACAATTAGATCGAAAATACATATGAAAGCCATGATGGAGAGTAGTTTTGTTTTGGTTTGATTTTTCTTTTAAGGGGTGAGCCTTTGTCTATTTTTGTTGCATTTTCACTTCCACAATATTTTTATACCACTCCTTACATTCACATATATACCTATAAATTATTTCCACAACGTCTTTTATAACACCCATGTTCTCCTTTAAAGGATTTACACATACGACGTCATGTTGTTCTACGTTTGAGTTTCACATTGTTTCTACTTTCTATTTCACCGTACCCGCATTCTTCCATCCTCTAACCCCTTCATCTTCATGCCTTTTCCTCTCCCAATGCTTCTCTCCTTCCAATATGAATCCTTCAAAATATCTCCTTCGACGTTCCCATTAGACATTTCACGTACGATTGCTAGTTAGTAGAAAAACCTATGTTTGACCCCTCCCCTATTAATGAATAATTTTAGGTTAAATTCAACATCTATAAAATTGACTAAGAAGTTTGGACCATATACTTAAAAGGTTCCAATTTTTTCATTGAAAGAGGAGTTAGTATCATATTCCTCGCTCCCCATGGAAAAACTATGTTGTTTTCTAATTGAATGTTTTCACCCTTTTGAGGGTTGATTATGGTTTTTATACTATAGTCAAACAGGGAATAAAATATGAGCTACATGGGGTTATTACAAATAATTGCTTCCAAAATTAACCATTCAATATTATAATAAGATATTAATACTTACAACAAATGTTCATGATGTAATACAAACTTACAAATACATGGGATTGAGTGCACTTAGCTGATTACATATGATTTTGGGTAAATCTTGGCAATCTGAATGATAAAAAAAAAGGTATCTGGACTTGAGAATGCTTTGAAACTGGAACCGTGACTTGAAAATATCCCTAGGTAGGACCATATAGTAGGATCAAGAACATCTATATGGTCTTGACCTATTTTTACAATTTTACACCTACTCAGAACTGGGATATGTAAATTTTTGGGTTTTTTGCTTGTCTGAATCTCTTTTTCACTCTCTGTTAGCTACTCTTGATTATACTATGAGGTCCTTTAGATGATTTGATTAATATTTTAATTCCTAACCATGGATAATAAGTCCTACGAAAAAAACATTAGTTGGTTTGTGGGAACCTATGTGCACTGCCAACATTGGCACTACTTCGAAGAGGGCTCAAACCGCATATCATTCTCCACCTAGCATGTGATATCTATATGTAGTGTAATCTGATTTGACATCCTCCCTTTAAAAATTTTCTAATTGAGTTTCTATCTTGCCAATATACTTGATTGAGTGGCTTTGAGTGATTGAAAATGTGGGAAGCAGTCCCCTATACCTAGATGGAAGATTCAAAGTTGTACACAGTGCTTCCCTAATGAATGTGAAAAGGTATATTTTAGAGTGTAGGGAGCTTAGGGTTCCATTTTCTGAAATATTTTGCAATAGGAATCCATAATAGTGATATCTACTAAATGAGGTGAGTTTCACTTGCTTATATGTAATTACGAAGGTGATTTTAGTTGAATAGGTTGATTTAGATGAAGTAATTGACCCAAAGAAGAAAGTGTAATTGAAATTTTAGGACCAATTATTGACGGGGAAAACCACATGATAGGGTCAGGATATATTATTACAAACCGGCCCTACTAAAATTTTCCTCCCCATTGAGGAATTTCAAAGTACAAGTTTTAGGAACCTGACAATTGGAGTTTCTACAAAAAATTTATGCATTCAATTCTAAAAAATTATCACAAATGAGTGTGTATGATCAAAAAAGGAAGATTACAATACCAAGAGGTGTATCTGATGAGAGTGGGTAAAATGCACTTGTTTGAGTAAAAGAACAATGTTAATAGTAGTAATGTTAAAGAGTAGAATTACTAAATTTGAGTGTCTACAATTCCCTCCCCATTTAAGTATGAAATGAACTTACATGCTTAAATGAAAAGATACCTGAATGTGTAGACACACTGTATATTCAATCACTATTTTGTTTTGTAAGATCCCATTGTATTGATGTTGGCACACTCCATGATGAAACCTCAAACATAAAGTGTAGTTGATGTCCATGATAAAAATTGAAACTTAAATGAAAAATGTAATGTAATGAAATTTGAAACTGTAAGAGTTAAATAAATAGATACAAAACATGGAAGAAATACATCTATTTATTTTGTAGACAAATGAGTTTCCTTTTCTTTTCTTGTACTTGGAAATGTGGATTGCTTGAACTTTATTGAAGAATTAGTGGTGATCAATCCTCAATTATGCTAAGGAGATGCCAATGTATTGGGTGTATGGAACCCAACACACGAATACCAAAGAGAAATAAGAAGAATGAGGAGCCGAAGTAGCCCATGAAGGAAGAAGACCATGTATCAAATTCATTCAACAATTATGATATCTTCCCCTTAAGATGTAAGATGAAAGGAAGTAATTCCTACGAATAACCTAGCCACTTTGATACCTTCCATGACCCCACAGAACACACTAATATAGACAAAATCGAGGCCCAATTTTACAAATTAGGACAGATATTTTAAAAGAGAATGAATTTTTCCCATACTCTCCCCATGTGCCATACAACTGAGTATAATGCTAAAGTATAGCCAAAGAAAGGAGACCCATGCCCTGAATATCCATAAAACTGAAACTAAAAAGTGAGTGTTGTGGAAAAGAATGAATGAAAATTTTTATGCCCCCTAAAATTTATTTGAATTGATTCATATGATTTGAAATTGTGCCAAAAACATGTTCCTCTCAATAAAAATATGAAACTGATAAGAAATTTATTGTAACTAGCCCTAAGGTAAAACCATATGATGCAACCTAGAATTTACCACTAAAAAGCCTAGGCGTGCTGGCACATCACTCAGCCGAGACTGAGCTCTCACTCAACGTGCACAAAGGTATCAGGCCCTTCTTTAGGGTTGTTGCAAGATGTTAACATGATGAAGACTTAATGCATTCAGATCCATAATTAATATACCATTCTATAATGCATGTTTAGATCTAGATCTAAAGAATAATGGTTTAAAGTAATAAACCATAACGAAACCAACCATGCAATAACAAACTATACTTAGAATTAACACTCTGATTCAGAAAATACACTCCATTATATTAAACATGATAAATACACAAAAGCTCATTATAATAGATACTACCATCGCATTATGCACACATCAGATTTGTCAGCATAACTTCACAGTAATTCAGTTCTCACACACACTCTATGTACTACGCAGATCATTACATATTTATAAGGGGGGGGGGGGCTTGCACTTCACCGCTTAGCATAATTCAAAAAATAGGTCACATGCTAAAAATAACCATGCACCTTTACAATCATAGCCACACATGCTAGTGCGCTAACAATAGACCTCTTCTAGTTAACTGTCAGTAGCAATTCTATCTTTAGCCTGCACCCATGCCAAGCACTTCATAGCCACTCCTCCCAAAATAGCCAATGGCGTGTTGCACAAGTCTTTACCCAGTTTGTGTGCTTCAGCACGCTATCTCCGAAAATAGCCTGTACACGTGAAAATGGCTAATTCCCAAATCCACCCTTATATTTCATGCGTGTGTTCTCCCCTATCCTTTCGCACCTTTGACTGCACTCCTGTTCTCTCAGCGCGACAACTTCTGTGTGCCTTTTGCTAAGTATTCCACTTTAATCCACTCAAAATTACCCCACAATAAATTGCATTTCCGCCATAACAATGGATACTCCTCGAACAATAAAGAATAAATTAATGGAAAAAATGTGAAATAATTTCTATACAAAGAATAAGGATTTCCTCTACGTCACCCTCTACATCAATTGGAAGAATCAGTTATGGGTATTCTTCCTTTATTTCGGCCTCTAATGTCTATCACTCACTTAGTGCAGCCTCTGCTTTTTTCTGGGATATTCACTACAATAGAACTCTAATTCATCCTGTGTCAATTTCTCCCTTCTCATTTTGTAATACTAACATAATGTTAGCCATTGCATAGACATTCTCCCTTCCAGTAGATCCCATTTTTTGTGCTATGTAGTTTTCCTAGTTCATCCAACTTGTTTTTATGGGGCTCATGATCCGCTACAATGGCCTCACACTTTTTCTTTACTACTACTAGTCTTTCCACGTGCACCCTAATGTCTCATCATTCATAGCTTTTAGGACTTCATCGTCATCTACCATTATCATTATTTTGATGACTGCTTTCGGAGTTGTGCAGATATTTTATGCTCGATCTTCAATTTCTTCATATCTTCCTATAGAGTTTGAAGCAACCCCTCATATGATAAAATGTTTCTAATCATTACAGCCTTTGCCCTCTCTTTCCTCTTGTTCAGGGTCTTTTGGCACTGACTTCTTAACTGGTCCCTCTTCAAGCACCATATCAACCAAAGTACACACATAGTGCATAGCCGAAGGGAAATTTTTGGGTACCTTGGGATTGGGCTCTAAATATGGTCTTTCTTGGAGGACATGATCCCCGATATCCTCTGCCATACCAATAAGAACCCCATTATTTTTTATGCTCTAGGTTCTTTTCTTATTTCAAGTACGTGATCTCAACATCATTAGCCTTAATCTCTTCCCTCAGCACTTTGATAGTGGCATATTTGTCTATGTTCCTCCGTGCCACCTCTATAGATACATTCACTAAGGCATTGCTTACCTACTCATCATACATAACAGTGGGTTTCACAGTTATATTTCTATCCCGAGATGCCTTCTTCAACCTTCTTGACACACAGGATTCTTCAGCATATGTCAAAGTATAGCTCGTTTGTGTGTGTGTGTGTGTGTGTGTGTGTGTGTGTGTGTGTGTGCATAGACCAAGATAGTCTACTTTCATGTACACATGGTGGCCATGTCCTCATCCATCATCTCCCATCCATATAACTCCTTAGGGCTCACCGTGCTCTAAAAATGGGTGCATAAAATTTTTCTTGTGTCCTTAGCATAGCCCAAAGATGGAACAATAAATTCCTCCCCTTATTTGTTTACTTCTTATCCCCTTAGGAACTGGCGTGCACTAATATTTGGAGTTGGATCTTCAATAACCTGAGCAAGTATCTTACACTGTTTCTCCTTCCTTTACTCCTCCATTCTTTACATCTTCATAATTCTTCTCTTCGTCTTTTGGCTCCTCTACATCCTCTGGTGGTGTAGGAGATCCGATGCACGCTCTCTTCAGAACTCTTCCACCTCTTCATCCAGCTTCAATTTTCTCCTTCTCTTCTCAGTTATGTCTCTTATATGGGGGAGAGTTGCGGTGATCTCTAGTACTAATTGTGGAGTAAGCGCCTTGAGTCCTTGTTTTCCCTTGAAAACCCCCTTAAATCAACAGTTCCTTAGGGTCTGTTCTCCAACCTCCAGTTCTTCTTTGCCTTCTTCTTGTGTCTGGGGTGGAGTACTTGCGTACACTTAGATTCTACCTTGTTTGAGGGCTGCCTTCGTCCCCTATGCACCAAGCTACCACTATCTTTGTGCTCTTCCTCTTCATCATATACTTCCATAGATTCAGTATGCTTTGGAGCTAGTACATTTTTTACTGTATGCTTTCCCTTAGGTGGCCTTGGGAGTGCAAACTTTTTCTCTACATATTTGTTTCCCTCCAAGTTGGGCTTGAGCTGAAGGTAGATAAGCATGGCCCCACTATCTCCAATCCACTAAACTCACAAAATTTATTTTTATCACATCTAGAAATCAGCCTCTCTATGTAAGTGGTCTACCCTGGATAGACATAGGTCTTGCGCAACGTGTGGTAGTTGTAGTCTACCTTATATGTAACAAAGTTCAGGCATCGCGCATTGTTAAATTGATGGACCACTTCCTAGAAGTAACGTACTGTGAAGGAATATGATAGCTTACACCATAGGGGCTCTAAGTACCATCCTTCATCGTAAACTGTACGATGTAAAAGTGCTGATACACTGCTAACCTGGACTGCCTTGCCCACCATCAAAGGTAAATCCTTAGGGATGTGCCACTCCTCTTCAAACGCCGCGTGGAGCTTGTCATACCACATCTCTGCCCTCTACTTGAATGACCCACTCAGTGAACCTTCACATAGATATACTTCTCAAATATATCCTTTGGCAAAGGACTTATTTTGTGCATGGGGTACTCCCAAATCTTGTTCTTCAGCCCATCGGGCACTCCTATCTCTCCAAAAATACTAAGGACAACAAGACAATGCCAAAATTGATTTTCTCACCTATGTGCGTGCTTCCTCGATGATTGTGTTTGTAATGTAGCTTGCTATGTTGTCTATAGTTCGCTATGCAAAATTTTCCTTGCAATGTGTAGCCATATTGTGTTCACTTAGGACCATCTATCTTGATCATTTAACTTAGTGACTAGATGTAGCAAGCTACCTATATGATAGGATACTTCTTTAGTTTATCTATATCCATTCCGCGTGCAGACATTTTTTGGTGATATCCTAAATCCTGTCCGCATCTCCAAGATGGATAGTTTTATCTGTCAAGTCACCATTCAGGTCCACTCATGTGCCCCTTTATCTTGTTATAGTTGAAATCAGGGTGGCTGTAATCCTTACCCTATGTCCAACGAAATAGAAGAAATATTCATGTACCCTACTCATCAGCCACTGGTACAAAGGTTCATACTTGCAAAAGTATGGGAGTTCATGTACAACTGATAAACTCCAATCTGATTTAGCAAGTTCTCTCCCACATCATCATACAATGACAGTAGCTTCGAATGGGTACATTTGTTTATATTTATATTCAATAGTGCACGTCCAATTCCTTTATGTTCTCTGATGTGCAGTGGTTTTAGTCACTGATCTTGTATTTTTTGATGTCGGGAATCCCATTCTTGTCCCACTATTATGCCTTCTGGGTACTGCATTTCTAAAAAATTGCTCTTGGGAGCAATTTCGACTTCTTCTTCCATCTTCTTCTTCCCTTTTTCTCCTACGATAGGTGATTTCTTTGGTGTCATCTGTAAATCGCAACTCTCCATCCTCAAATGCTTGTTTTCTAGCTTCTGTAACATGTGCAAACTCAAACCTTAGTCTTGAATCTACGTGCCCTAGCTGAAAATGTGTTACCTAGATATTTCAAACACTCTGCTTCACATCAAACCCTTCACCAATGGGTACGTAAGCTTCTCCTATGCACACAAATATGCTTCTCACGTCTGGTTTCACACTCTTCACACCTCAATACTCTTCGCTCAGCTTGCTCATCTCGGTCGCACTTAGCTCTTTCAATTTTTTGCAATTTACAATGGTAAGAATGAACTCGTATCCCTATCTTATATATATTTTCAAAAAATTGGTGCATTTATTGCTCCTTCACCTACCAATAATCCTCATTAAGTGACCATAATTATAATTTTCTGCATGGTACATCTTCCTGCCTCATTCATAACCTTTTAGCGTGCATTACTACCTTTTTGCTACAAGCTTCTCTTCAGGGAACTTCTATGTGCCTAAGTACCTCATCACTGCACCTTCTCTTCGTAGTCTCCATAGCCGTCACTCACCTTGCGTTATATTATTACTTCGTTTATCTCCATCCATGGTCCTCATTTAGAAGCAATCTCCTTTTCACCAACTCTTCAAACTTTTAATAGCACCTATAGTAGTTTGTTCCTTCATGTGTACTTATTTCTCAACATCCACCCCATACAAATGGTATGTGCAGTCCTCTGCACATATAAATTCTGCAGATGGTAATTATCTTCTGGCGAGAAAAAATGCTTATTTCACAAAACAAAAAATAAATTGACAAAGCATAACGACGAAGAAGGAAATACATTAAGGGAGTATATAATTGAAAACCTAATCCAAATGGCAATACTACCTTATTACAAACACCAAGAAGACTTATTTATAGTAGGGCTTCAGCCTACTCCCGTTGAAGTAACCGGGTAACCATATTCCATCAAGCATTTTTAACTGACAAGCTCCTATTTCAAGTATGTGAGTGATAGCATATGGTACTAACCAATGTACTTTGAGTTTACCTAGATGGCGCAGAAACTTAGAATTGTAAAGGAGCACCATTTGTCCTATCATAAGCTTCTTGTCCCTAATGTGCCTATCATGCCATGCTTTTTGCCTAGCTTTTTCTTACTTCTGAATCTAGTGTGCTATTGGTCATCGCTCATCAAACTTAATTAACTTGTCAATCCATTATTCTAAGGATTTCTCATCAGAAAGACCTCCAGCGCATGCAATACGTAAAGAAGGTAACATGAATTCCATAAGAAGAACTACTTCTTTTCCAAACACCAATTGAAAAGGTGTCACCTTGTTTAGCTGCTTGTATGTTGTTCTATATGCCCAAAGTACTGTAGAAACTTTATCATCCAAATCCTTTCTTCCAACATTAAAATTTTTGTCAATGTCTGGCTCAAAATCTTGTTGAAATCCTCAGTAGTCCCATTTTCCTATGGATTATATGGTGTAGTCTTATGGTGTGCAATCATGAATTCATCCAATAAAATTTGGATTGTCAAACTTAAAGGGCATCCATACCTTGTAATAATATTTTCCCATAGAAACTTGGTTGTTGTAGCTGCTGTACAATCTTTTGTAGGCATTGCTTCTACCCAACTTGTCAGATAGTCTATGCAAGTAATGATATAGCGTGATCCAGTCCTATGCGTGGCTCGTAAAACAGGACCCACAAAATTTTTAGCCCATTTCTCAAACATATTTGCATTGCTTATAGGTCTTAGAGGAATTTCATCTCTTTGACCTGGTTTCCCAAGGTGCTGAAAATGATCAAAAGCCTTGTAATATTCCTTACAATCTTTATATAGTGTATCCCACCATAATCCAGTGAGTAGAATCTTGTGCATAGTGGCCACCTACAATACCACCATGAGCTTCCTCCATGGTATTTGTGTGCTCATGTTCCAGTACATAATGGCACAATACTTCATTCCGGCCCAAATTGTATAGGTCACTACTAATCAACATAAAGGGTTCCGCTTGTATAGAAAGTTATTTCTTCTCTAAGGATTTCATTCCTTCTGGTGCCATACCTATTCATAGAAAGACAACAATATCCTGTAATTCTGATGGTGCACATTGTAACCTATATAACTGTGCATCGGGAATGGTATATTCAATTGCATGTGCTTCTTCTCCTAACTATATTCTGGATAAATGGTTTTTTTCAGAATTACTTTTCCTTGGTTTTACCACAACAATGAAATCAAATTCTTGAAATGAGAGTACCCATCTACATATGCACCCTTGTAAAATGGACTTGTTTACCAAATACTTCAATGTCATGTGATCTGTATAAAATAAAAATGGTGTTGCTAGCAGATATTTTCTGAATTTATGTAGCACATAGAACATTGACAAAGCTTCATGCTCTGTAGTTGTATAATTCTACTCTACATGATCCAAATTTCTACTAGCAAAACAAATAGGATGATCTATTAAACCTTCTCTAGGCTGAGCCAACACCGCATCAATGGCCATGCCAGAGGCATCCACATATACATGAAATAGTAGGTCCCACAAAGGAAAGCACAAAATAGGCACGGTAGTAAGCTTCTCGTTCAATGTTTTGAATGCGCGTTGTTGCGGTTCTCCCTAGTAAAATGCCCCTTTTCCTTTTAGTAACTCCTCTAAAGGTGTGGAAACATTTTCATACCCCTTTATGAATTTTCTGTAATAACCAGTGTGACCCAAGAATCTGCGCACCTCACTTTGACTAGTAGGATCTTTTAGGCCGATAATGACTGCAACCTTAGTTGGATCAACCAACAAACCTTCCTTGTAGATTATGTTTCCTAATAGTATTCCAAATGGTATAGCAAATATGCACTCCTGATGTTCAAAGAGATACTTAATTGTCTACATCTTTCAAATATTAAGTGTGGATTATCACAATGATCCTTAACAAGTCCATACACCATCTAATCATCTAAATAAACTTGCAAGAAGTTGTGAATAAAATTTTTAAACACCTGAATAACTATGTGTGAAAATACATCAGGCATTTTTTTCAGACCAAATGGCATCACAGTATAGGAAAATCTACCCCATTCAGTAGTAAAAGTAGTATTTTATTAATCCTCCTAGGAAATCCTAACCTGATTATACCTAGAGAATCCATCTATAAACGAATAGATTTCACGCCCTGCAACACCTTCTAGTATTTCCTCAGTGAATGGCGTAGAAAAGGGATCAGTCACACATGTAGCATTCAGCTCCCTGTAGTCAACACAGATCCTAATCCAACCATCCTTTTTTATACTGATCACCATTGGACTAACCAATTCTGACTCGTCTAGGGGCTTGATGATTCCAAAATTCCACATTTTGTCAATCTCTTCTTTTTCCTTTTCACGCAAGTTGGGGTTCATCCTGTAGGGTCTCTTTCTAATCGATAACACACCTTCCTTAAGGGTAAGTGCACGAAGTTGGTGGAAATTCCGTGGACATAAAGACCTGAAATAAAGGAACCACGATCGTGGTTTACATACCTCGATCACGGTTCCTGAATTCTAGGTTAGGTAATTACCGAACCTAAAACCGTGATTGCAGTTTAGAACCATGAGCGCGGTTATAAACCGCGATCATAGAACTCTGAGACAAAAATTAGCAGTCTCGCAACTCCTTATTTTCCTCATTTTTCATTTCAAACCGTGATTTTTCCTAAATGTTTTTCACTCGCACTTTGAATACCACCTCAAAATTGCTCATCAGACTTCTGGATAGCGATAGATTCAACCATGTGGCCAAGACGAGGAGGTAAGTCCCCGATTGTAATCATTTTTTTTGCATTTTAGGATTTTTTTTGCATTTTCATGGGTTTTTTGAAATGTTTGTTTATGTATACAATTTTCTTGTTTTATCAGTTGATCGACAAGCTCAAAATCGTGTAAACCATCAAAACATTCCTCAAAACCCACTAAACATTCCTCAAAACCCTCCGAACATTCCTTAAAACCCTCCTCCAAAAGTAGATCTGCCTCCTATGGCTCCTTCTGTCCCCACTGAGCCAGCAGGAATGCAAGATAATATCATTGGAAGAATCCGAGAAAATAAAATTTTCATTGAGAACCTAATTCAAAATATAACACAAAATCATGCTATAAATCCATCCTGCATGACTTTAGCCAATATATTGCAAACATTGATTGGTGAAGTCGATTCCGCAACTAACCAAATACATAGATGGAACACCTTTAGAAGTGACTGTAGGCGATGGTATGCAGATAAACTATCCTATGCAGCCGTCAAAGACAAAAAAAATGGAAAAGACCTCATTTGTGCATTATTTACCGACCTTAGAACTAATGCCCCCCTACAGTTACTTGCAAACAATTCCCAATCCATTGGTGCCATGATGACAGAATCAAAAACAATTTTTGGGACCGATGGTGGATGGTTTTTGATTATTCACCATGCAACAACAATGAGGTTCCTCTTTATTTTTTGAAGAAATTATATTGTGAGTTCGTGCTTAATGAGGTCCCAAATTATTTTGACTTTTCTAACTTTTTTGGTCGAGGAGGTGGCTCTGCACAGAGCATACCTGGTGCACGCGTAGGTCAGCCTAGGATCCCCCATGCCCCAAAACCCCCACTACCTTCAGTTATCCCTCCTACAATGAAAGAGGTTGTGGAGATTGATACATTGCATGCATTAAGGGAGCTCACTGACACTCTCACCCAGCATAGTGACCAGATTGCATCTGGTGATGTTGGTGGAGGTGCCAGTTTTAGCGCACCACACCACTGTGGATCATGTGGTGCCGTATGCACTGCAGGTGAGCCATCATTTGCTAGTTCACAGGATTTTTTTTTCTATAGATGAGATGCTAGGGAATGTTTTTGGAACTGGTGCCACTGATATTGGTCTTTCACAAGTAAATTTCAAATAAATTTAAATAATATATATACATATATAATAGTTTAATTCACATGTTTGATATATATATATATATATATATATATATATTTGATTGTACGTCATGTACATACATGTAAAAAACTAATTTTTTATTTTATTTTAAATAGCAAGAGCCGGTGAAGGTAACATCCGGTGTCAACATACTAGCTACTGCAGTTGGGCATGTTTCAAATGTAAGTTTCAAGTTGTACAAACTTACATTTTAATTTCATTTGATTACACTAGATTATTATTATAATATTTCACATGTATGTTGTACATGTATTAATATGTTTCTCTTTTATACATAGGAGCCTGGTGGGTCATCATCTGCTCAGGGAACTGAGGCTACTGACATGCCTCACATGAATTATACGTAAGTTAGTAAATCTCTTTACACTTTGTTTCTAATTACTAGAAGTTCACATGGATTACATGCTTTGGACCTCTATTATGTGGTGCAAAGTCATGTAGATTTTAATATTGATTTGTACATGTTTTTTGTATAGCTTATGACTGCTAGAGAGACTCCTCCATATATGCAGACTGTGGAGGCTATTGTAGACACTGCCATAGCATCTGCATATCCACTAACTGAGGTACAATTTTTTAAATTTGTTAAATTTTTTAGGTTTGTTATTTCTTATTACTTAAATCTACAATATTAATTATTTGTATGTAGCTTACCCCTCGTGAGTCTATTGTTATCCCTACGATGTGTCAACAACAAATTGATAGGGATCATGACATTGCAATAAGATTTCACATGCATTTTAACTAAATTGTACAAGTTTCTAAATTTTGAATGTATTTTAAAATTTTGGGTATTAAAAACTTGTTGTTTATGAATGTGCAGGTTAGGTTGCATGCATGCTTAGAGACACCTAGGACCACACGGATGAAATCTGTAGTGGCATCTCCCTCCACTACATCCCCAGGTCGTGGACGTGCTACTTCTAGCAGGGCGAAGAGAGGGAATATTTTTCATGAGTAGATTTATAGTCCACCTAGATGTACATATGTGGTCATGAGTAGATTCATAGTCCATTGTATATATATATATCCTTTTGCGACTGCATGTAGTCCCATATGTACATTACGACACACTTGGTTCGAGATGTACACATACATTATGAACTTATACATATATATTTTCAGAGATGTGCATCTGGATCACACTTTGTTTGATTCTTATATATATCCATGTGTGTTGGTTTTCATAATGATAAATATGAACTTTAAATGTTTGATTTGATTTCATTGCATGTATGATATCCTTCTATTTATATCATTATAGAATAAATGGTTGGACATTGAAGAAAGATAATAAGAGTACTTTAAACTGAACAATTGATAAATAAAGAACATGATTCTAGAATAAATTGTGTTTTTGAGTACACATTAGTAACCAGATTAGAGGGAAGGAGCAAGGACCACTCCTCTCCGATGTGAATGGAAGTTTTATTTATTTCTTGTTCAGCTATTCTAATGTTTTTTACTTCTAGTATTAATGTGCTTGAATTATCTAGACAATATTTTCATTCATGTATGTTTATGTTTTCATGATCATAGAATTAGAAGTATTATCTCCAATTCTTACTAGATCTTAAATAAATTTAGAATAGATCCTTTAATCATGGAAGTTGTGTTATTTCCAATTTGATTAAGTTTACATTCTTAATATGTTTCAAATCGTATCTTCATTACAAATAAGCCTGGACACAACATTGATATTGAAAAAGTATTAAATTATTAAAGCGTGAGTATGATCCAAAAAATAGATTTAGAAGTACCAAATTATATGTATTTACTTTTTGTTCAACTTGAAAAATATACCCTCAACATGTTCATCGTTATGAAAAATGGCGAAGTCAAGTTGACGATGACTCTTATTATATTTTGTGTATTGACTATGTGGCAGTTACACAATTACCGCGATGACAGTTTTGGAACCACTTCTGTTCACAGAGTAGCAATTGTACGGGACTTCTATCTATAGGCACCAACAGTTACGTAATTGCCATGGTGATTATGCAAACAGCTTGTGTAGAAAGTAGTGATTTTGTCCTTGACGATGCCAAAATGGGAATCTAAATAGTTGAAAATGTTTGGACTTCCCAAACCAGTTCGTTTCTCATCTCCTTTCATTCTTGGATATAAAAACTATAAATGCAAGCACATTTAATCATCTAAGTAAGTCATTTGGAGTGAATTCAAGTGTGAGAAAAGGGGGAAAGTTTGAAATGTTCTTGGTTTTGTTCATAAACAACTAAGTTCTTTCTTGTTGAGGGTTATAAACAAGTGATGCAAGTAGAGAGATCTTAAATCCTTCTTAAAGGACATCTTTTGGCAGTGATCTTGTATTGTATTATATTGGAGATTTATATAGTGAAGTGAATAAATTTCTTACCTAGCTAGAGTTTTTCCCACATTGGGTTTCTCTAGGATAAAATTCTTGTCTCCTTGTCTTGCATATCTAAATTTCAGTATTGAATGAATGATTATTTCATAACATACTGGATAATAATAGCTTTGGTAATTGTTCATTTATCATCACTACTTGATAAGATCCATTTATTGTTTAAAAGATGCAGTTTATGGATTAGAGATTTTAAGATCAAGTGTTTTTGTGTGGTTTAACTTGTGTTGACATTTTTAGTTAGATACCCCTCACTCAGAAGGGTAGTGAAAGTGGTGAAGGTATCCTCATTCCTTTTAAAGAAGATATTTCCACCAAGAAGTGGAAGCAAGGAATACTAAACATGGCTCGTAGTGAGATGCACATGAGACTAAAGAAGAACGTTTCTACAAAATGGAGGCAGATGTGGCAAGTCTATCCAAATATGTAGGAAATATTTCCTTGTCTGTGGGAAATATTTCCTTGTCTATGGGAAATATTTAGTCCATCATGGGAAGAACAACTCCATACCAAACTTACTCCTCCTTCATTCAAAGAGAAGGTGAAGATATAAATTTAGCCTTATGATGGGGACATGAATGACGATAAGTTAGACCATTGGTTAACTCAAATTGAGGTATATTTCAATTTGCATCAAATCAATGAGAGTCAATAAATTTCATTTTCAAGGTTAAAATTAACCATTCAGGCTTTAACCTGGTTTGAAAGCTATGTTCATTCCTTGGTTGTTAAGAATTTTCCACCTATTTCTAAGTGGGATGAATTTAAGAGGCCAATCAAAAAGAACTTCTATCGTATTTGTTACGATGAAGAGAGGTCCATGTATTGAAAATATCTCAGACAAAAACAAGGCCAAGATGTGCAAGAGTACACCAACAAGTTTTGGAAAAAAGTTGTCTAAATGGGAAAATATCTCCAAATACATTGGTGGAATCCATAACCACTTTGTGAAAACCCATTCTCTTGGCCAATTCAGTAAATGTAGATGATACTTGTTCTCAATCCCACTATCTAGAGAATGCTAGGTGAATGCTAGAGGAGGTGGTATTTTGGTGCGCGAAAGGGTTGTTACTTCTGGGCTACTTTGTTCGGGCGTAGTCCCTTAAAAGTCCTGAGACTAAAATATCATTCAACTTCGAAGGGTGACTACTCAGACCCTGTGGAACCTAGAGATGGCTCATTTAATCTGGAACCTTGGCGTAGGGACCCTCTACAATAGCCTCTCTCAGTTTTTTCCTTCTCATTTCTGTGCTCTCGTTGTCCTATTGTTTGCAAACCCACGAAATAGTGCTGTTGGAGCCATTGTAAGGTTGTCAAACACTATATTTTGCAAACGGTGGGTCATGGTACCAAACCGACTACACTGGCAGGTCTAGGTGGCTAGGTGAACGCTAGAGAAGGTGGTGTTTTGGTGTGCTAAAGGGTTGTTGCTTCCAGGCTACTTCATTCGAGCGTAGTTCCTTAAGAGCCCTAAGACCAAAATATCATTCAACTTCGACGGGTGACTACTCGAACTCCGTGGTACTTAGAGATGGCTCATCTAATCCAGAACCTTGGCGTAGGGATCCTATACAATAGCCTCTCTCGGTTTTTTCCTTCTCATTTCGGTGCTCTCGATGTCCTACTTGTTTGCAAATGCGTAAAATAGTGCAGTTGGAGCAAGTGTAAGGTTGTCAAACGCTATATTTTGCAAAAGGTGGGTTGTGGCACCAAACCGACTTCACTGGCATATCTGAGTGGCCAGGTGAATGCTAGATGAGGTGGTTTTTTGGTGTGCAAAAGGGTCATTGCTTTTGGGCTACTTCGTTCGGGTTGTAGTCCCTTAAGAGCCCTGAGACCAAAATATCGTTCAACTTTGATGGGTGACTACTCAGACTCTATGGCACCTAGAGATTCCTCATCTGATCTGACACCTTGGTGTTGAGACCCTCTACAATAGTCTCTCTTGGTTTTTTCCTTCAACATTTCGGTGCAAACACGCATCTGGGGAGGAGTCGTTTTCAAAATTTACAACTTTTTCAAAATTTACAACTTTTTCAAACAATGAAAGCTTCTCTTAGCTTCGAGAATTTAAAATTCTCTACTAACAGTGCCAACCACGTGAAGGTGGAAGCTTTTCTGGCACCACTAACCTAAACATAAAAGTGTTAGTCAAAGAAATTTAAGTTTCAAATCAAAAGCCATATACTATCTATATATGTACAAAATACACAAATTTAAAATAAAATATATTCAAACTTAAATCTAGATCTTTAAACTAAAAAAATTATATATATTGAAAAGAAATTATATATACCAGACATGAGCATTGTAAATTCATTCCAATGAACCATCAGGATCGGATCTACTCTGAATAGCAGACAAGATTGCTTCATGATCTGACTCTCGAACCTTCCAAAGAATCTTGTTATTAGGCCTTCCTCGATATCTATACAACTGAATATTTGTCGCTAGAACTAGATGTGAATATAAGAGTATTTTCCTGTGTGTCTCAAAGTCTTCAAACACCCAAACAGAGGAGTTTTTTAATGGATACCGTCGAAGCCAAGTTCCAGTAACTACCACTGACCCTGTAGGATACTCAATATCTTCGCCATCTATAATAGGAGAAGTCAACTTATTTCTTTCCTCGATGCAACGACATAAGAAATAGTCTGTTCCTTCTTCATTGTCTTCTGTCACAATTACTGCAAACACATGTCCTACAAAAAAATAACCAAGGTTGAACAACTCAAATTTAAATTACATATTAAAATTTCAATGGACATAACTCAATACAAAAATTAAATAAATAACCGGATAAATACCTTGTCGCACCAAAATTGAAATTTCGTCAAAGTCCTTGGATGTTGTAACTTCATCTACAGAAACAAGTCATAATGCTTGTGGAGGTTGATAACTAGGAAGCGGAGTTAGAGGCCTACAAATCCATCCTTCCACCCATTCTTGTGAATCACACTCAGCAGTGACAAATTCGATACAAGATGCACAAAAACATGTCAACTTTCTTGTCCATACGGCCCACGAAGTAGCGTCTGAGCTACAAAATGAGTGCATATCACTGGACCCAGTGAGTGTCATACAATCCTCGTAGTTAGCAATATGTTTTTCCTCTATCAACCAAAAATATCTGCAAACTGTGGAATTTTCTTGAGAACCTCGGGCCATGTTGTCAGTACACCATTCCACTATGCTCTTTGCATCTTTTAATTTAGCACCATCTTTGTACTTCAACTCTTCTCTTGCAAGAGCTCTTTTCACACATGCCCCTGCACCGTCATGCTCTCCTTTTCCATGTCTAGCCTCAGTGAAACTCCAAATATGTTGCACACCCATCTTGACATGCATTCTACTCATCCAATAAAACATTCGTGCATTCTTAAACTGAGACGTGCAATTATCTGACCATATATAATGTTGTTTGAAGTGGATGTCCCTATCAGATAAGTTTCCATAAAATAACTGGAAACACCCTTGCACAAATTCAGTAGAATGAGTATGATCATCACTGATATAAAAGTGGTACTCTCTTAAAAAAATTTCGATCATTCTCTGTACTGTCAGGAGAATGTAGAAATGCTATATGCACAAAAATGGCAACTTGTACTGAGTTGTAATATTGCGATTGAACCTCCATTTATGGTTGCAATGTGTAATTCTCTGCAAAATCGACCACTGAAACAATAGTACCAATAGGAAATGTGTCTTTGCATAGCTTGAATTGTTCATCCAACCATCGAGCTCTATGTGTATGCCTCGCATACTCATAAACAATTTCATCCTTAAATTTTCTCATAAATTGAAAAATGGGCATTTGTTCTGTAACTAGCTCACACCGTTTCGACTCTTTTCCATCTTTCAACTGGTATGCAACTGATTTATATTTATCAAATTCAACTAAATTATGTCCTATTGTACCTTCAATTTGCTCATGGATGTAACTTTCCAATTTAGGTAATCCGCCGCATGTACTACAACTTCCATCTAAACAATCCTGACTATAAAAAAATTGTCCAACTTCTTTTTCACAAAATATAGTAGGAATGAAATCCCTAGAAGATATTGGTGGAACTTGAACACCACATTCTGATAACATAGTTTCAGAATGAAAAATTAGAACGAATACGTAAAAATTTAGCATAATGCATTGCAAATTCAACATGTTGCCTACAACAACAAGTGGTGCGAGCATGGTTGATTTTCACATAGAATGGTTTCAACATTTCAAAAAAACGTTGACTAATTTTAATTTCCAGATTCTCTTGTTCAAACTTACGAAAAAATTGAGTTTGAGTCATATCTAAGAAATGCTTTGGATGTGGTTCACGATTAGTAGAACCAACTCTCTGTTTTATAACATCTCTTGTATTAGGTGAAACTCTAGTGTTATCATGCCAAAATTTAATAACAACTTCTCTTATAGCATCAGAATTATTTTTGTCCTTACGCGGTGCTCTAGCAGAAAATGCCCAAAAATCGACATTATTGAGTGATTGAAGGATATTACGTCTTTCAATTGCTTTCATTAGAGTTTTTCGATTAACTTGCAACATTCGACTTGTTTGCGTAATCAAACGTTATTTTTTTATTGATTCACTTACAACACTAGTAGCAAGTACACGACGCACAATATTACTATCCCTAGTGTATCTCTTGACACCAACAGTGTGATATGCATCATGAAGGTTTTCAACAATTGTAGAGGTTTGACCACGTATGTTAGATGTTGTCAATCCTAAGGTGTTTAATGTAGGTCTCATTTTAATCAATTTCATCAAACTAACCAACAACTGACATCTTTGGGAATCATTTAAAATTTCAAAATGATTATCCCAAATTTCAGTGGCTTTTCTTCTGATTTGTTCGTTCAGAAAGTTTGTCAGACATTGGTTTCAAAATGTTTTCATCAATTTCAATCAAAAAATTAGGTTTCTTATGTAAAATCCTAGGAGGTGTTTTTGTCAAATTTTGCTTGTCTACAGTTTCAACATGAATTTCCTTATTCACATTTTCATTGTCTCCTTCAATTTCAACATTTGCTACATCATGAGTATTTAATTCTTCTTCAACATTGACAGTAAAAAATTCTTCATCACGAGTATTTAATTCAACTTCAACATTGACAGTAGAAACATTACCTAGTTCTTCATTGCTTACAGTAGTTGGGATTGAAGATGAACCTCTTCTAGATTCACGAAGTTTCCGCATTCCGCTCAGCATTTTGAATTTTGTTGGCCTCTAATTCGTTTGGTGTTTTTTTACTTAATGACTTCCTTTTTTGACTTCGTTTTTTGTCTCCCATGATGTTTTGCTTCTCGGTGATAAGAAAAACGTGCCTGGAAAAAGACAGAATTTCACAGTAATTCGTACGGTAAGGTCAAAGAGTAAAAATCACATGGTAATTCAGACATTGGGATGTGTGTAAATATGATTTATAAACCGTGAGTGCACTTTATAAACCGCGATCGCGCTTTATAAAGCGCGCTCGCAGTTTATATTAAAAAACCATGATCACGCTTTATAAACCGCACGATCGTGGATCTATCTTGCCAAACCTTAGCCTCGGAAAATCTTTGTTTTTCCCCAACCAAAGCTATGGAAGGTCATTATGAAGTGCAAAAGGTCAAAAAAACCTCAAATCTGCTCTTCCAAAGACTTGAACCATGCTAAAAAACTTGAAAACATTTCACAAAAATGGTGCCATCACGTAGGGTAGACTCTTAGCTTTGTAGAAATATTGTTTTTAAAGTGAATAGAATAAGATAAATATCATTTTATAATTTTTTACTAACAATAGGTCTTTAAGACATTTTTTCCCGTGAATGTTCATGTCTACGTTTAAGACTGTAACTTTTGTTTCGCTTATCAAAATATGATAAAAATTATACCATCCCAAGCGTGGACAAATTCTATACACCTTAAAAAAAAATATTTGATTTCGATATTTTTTGATATAGTTATGGCGGGCAAACGGAAAGCACTCCGTTTTCTAAATATTTTCAGACCACTTTCACGGAAAAAATCATAAAAAAAAAAATATTGCTAAAAAAAATACAAAATAAAATCCATCCCAAGATAGACAACTACATCTAACGTTTCACCAAAGGAAAAAAAAATAACAAGATTTGGTCATCCAAAATGCGGGCAAACGGACTACAATCTTATAAGTTTTTTCGAAAAAAAAACTAAGTCATATAATTTTAAGTGTTTAATATAGCTAAACTTGTCCGTTTTTTAAAAAAATTAGTATTTTAGAAACTAGATTCCGAATGCTACGATTCATATTTATATGAATTTTTCTAATTTAGAGTGCATGTACGGCTAATAATCCCTACAAGTTGAGATTTCACTTTTTTTTGCAATATGACGTCCACAGGATGACCCTATATTTGTCCATCAACTTGGTGCACTTACCCTTAAGCTTTATATTCATCTCTCCTAATGATTCATGCACGCCCTTAAGTTCATGGTACCCCCGAGAAAATAGTTCTTGATAATCCTGTTGTAACTCAATGATTTTTTCCACTTTAGAGTCAGACCAATAGTCTCCAATTATGGCCTCCTTAGGCTGAACATCTGATCCAATATTCACTTTCTTTATCTTCACAGGTTCATGATAGGCACACGTGGTTTAATATATACTGTCCAACACCTCACGCCTACCTTTTGAATGGTCTAAATCCATATTTTCTACTTCTTCATCATCCACTAAGTAGACCGTCCTTGATTTTTCCTTCTCAAGGAAAGCGCGCTTAAGTAGTGTGACATATGTCTCTACTTCTCTTAAAAAACTGCACTCCTGAGTCTCCTTCATCAAATAATTCCTGAATCAGTTCTTCTACCTTTGAACTATCCCCCATAGTTAAGCACTTTATAACCTTTAATGCTTCTTCTATCGAGGGTTTAATAGAGAAGAAGTCAAATGTCTGGGTCATTCCTGCAATTAAATCCTGCCAATTTCTAGTCTCTCTATGGAGTTCTGTATATACATACCAAGCACGTGTGCAACCTTGTAAAGAAAAAATAAAATTTATGCACCTAGAGTGAAGGTGGTAAAGATTCCTGTCCCTCTGTCTAGAGTCTCTCACACTGCTGAATATGGTGTTGAACCGGTTGATTACCATGATACGTGCAGATTTGAGTAGGTGCATTTGAGCTTATAAAAGGTGGTATAGTAACAAGAGCAATCCTAATTTCATTCCATCCTACCAGATTATCCTTATGAACCACCCACCAATGCCCTATTGTCCTGCGTAGGGTATATACTAGCATATTCCTTCTTTCCAACTGTCTATCCCACTTGTTCCTCCATGGCACACATGAACACCATATGATCTCCTTCTCCCATGTAATGAGGTACCGAGATGTTACCTATTCTCCTGATACAATGTAGTTTGCTTTCCCTAGAAAATACACTCTTTACTTCATGCCCTACCAAATCATAAGTGTTATGAGACCAATTATCACAAGCAACACTTGTAGTATCACTAACAGAATGTGTATCCTCCCACTGTAGGATTCCTTTTTTAGATGGCTCAAGCACCTCTGGGTCCCATACGACGCATACAAAAATCCTATGCAGGTCTTCCTCACTCAAAGGCTCAACATAGGGCATAAATTTTCCATATGTTAGAGGGATCAATAACTCTTTCCTCCTTGTTTTCAAATCTGATATAACCCTTGTTGAACCAAAGATCAACATTATTTTCATAACACCAAGGATGCCCAAGTACAGTTGGGAAATCTATCTCTGCAAGTGCTAAAACCTCAAAATCTCCAGTGAACTTGGCTCCATGTATGGTAATGGATGCATCTTTTAACACTCCGATAAGAGTGGACTTAGTTCGGTTAGCCATGAACAATACATTCGAGGATGGCTGCAATGGAGGTCTCCCCATTTGTACCCATGCATCTAAAATAAGAAAATTGACTTCCATGCACTATATTAATCAATATATTACTCAAAATCCACCCATGCAAAACAACATTTAGAGTGATTTCCTTATCATAATCTAGGCTATGGGGGGGAATATTTGCATGCAAGATCTACCATCCAGTCTCAATACTTGTGCGTGAGTATTTCCATTTAACCAATTACCTAACAATGGAATGATATTCTCCTAATGCAACATCTTGCACACTTCTTTCAAGTCATCCATATCAGATTGGACCATCTCTGTTGCTTTCTTTTGCTCCATCTTCCTTGATTTCTCCTTTAGATATTGTATTTCACCCTAAAGATTTCTGAGTACCTCCATGGTTTCTTGATAAACCTCCTTCTGATGGGTAGGATCTAGGTACCGTGCATGTAGAACCTTCTCCTTAGTGATGGTAGGATTATTTTGCAATGTTTCTTTGGTGTGTGCTGCTTCAGCGTAGGTAGTGATCTTTACTAGCAATGCCTCGGATTCTGGTTCTAAATTAGGCATACACTTGGTTTTACACAGCGCACTATATCCTAACCATCCCTGATGCCTTTTTTTCTTGTTTATGCTTCTTACTAAGATGCTCATACAAGTCTGGGAATTCCTCATAACTATGATACTTTCCACAAAAAGAACATGTAATATTCTGAGGACATTCATGGCTGTAGTGGTCAAGAGATCCACATGTATAACATATTCCATGAAGGAAATTGTCCTCGTCCACCACTACGGCCTCGTCCTATGAATCCACCATGGTATCCTTGACCTCTGCCATGACCATCTTCAAAATGCCCTTCATTCTGATCATAGCACACTTGATTGTGATCTTGATCTTGATGCTCATTCTTTCCTTTAGATTTATCTACTATACTCCTGTCTGTCGTACACCAATATCTATAGCATCATGGATCTAACCAATCATCTGGTAGTCTTCCATGTCATGAGTTGTGGACCTGGAAATTTTACAGTAACAAGATACGTTCTTCCTTATTGTGCATTGTAATAATGGCAACGACTAGCATCATGGTTTAAATGACATATCTCACAGTCCAACAATAATGAGCGTATTGATATGCGGGGACAACTATCCTTTGTGTGACCTTCCACTTCACAATTTGTGCACCAAATCCCTATGCATGTCTCATGTGCTGAATTTGTTGATAGCTTCTCTAATTGTTTTTCCATAGCTATGATCTGTGCTTCCAAAAATGGGCTCACTCCAGTGTCTATACTTCCAACTACCTCAGCATGTAAATATGCTTCAAGTGCTTTGCACAGATCAGTGTATGTATTTATGTGATAGTGCCCTTATAAAAGGTGTAATCAGGCCCCCAACGAACCATTGCACATGTTGGCTTGCATGAATATCATAAGAAAGTATTGATAACAATGTTTTGAAATGAGCATCATACTCTCTGACACTCTCAGTAGTGCCTTGCTTAATATCCTTGAGCATGCTTATACTCTTCTTCTCAAACTCAAGGATGTGGAACTCTTTAAGGAAAACATCCCTTAAAGCTACATAGTTTACGCATGTCTGATCAGGGTCTAAATTTCCTGTACCAGCTATGTGTGCGCCCTATAATGTAGTGGTGAATTGAATTGTTGTGCTCAGAAGCCATGATTCCTTTTGTGTGCCACTGTATTTCACACATGTGCACATGTTTAGTAGCATCCTCTATTCCCCTATACTCTAGAAGACGAAGAGACATATCCATGTAAATATTATTTGGTTGGTGCAGACCTCGCCCACTTGATTCAGAACCTCCTGTGTTTCCTCTACCTCTAGAACCACTAGATCCACCATAACTAGAACCACCTATACCTTCTTAATCTTGAACCTATAGCCGAAGTCAAACCAGAAGATGTACTCCCATGTGTCCCAACAGTAGTATTGAATTTCACCCCTACAGTCTACAAAGTGTTACTACTCCCAGAAGAGAGTTCAAAATTTTACGCACCTGAATTCTAGGCAGAAGATACACCTGAAAAGGTACCTCCAAACAATAACGAAGATGTTTTCTCTGCCATCAATGTGCTTTCTATATGACTTACTCCTACTCTCCTATTGTCCTAAATTAGCTTACTAATTGTTTGTCATATTAGATATTGGAAGACCAAGCGCAAGGGCAAGGTTTCCAAATAGACTCAGATGCACGACCACGGGCCCAAGTCGTCTCTACTAGCGCACTTCTACGTGAGGCTGAGGGGGGTTCCCTGTCATGCTTTCCGAAATGGGGGAGTTATTGATGCTCAGGTTCCACGTCTTCTGCGTAAACTTCAAATCCTTCGCGAGCCATCTCTCTCCTCAATGCCATCCACTCTGCAATGTCACGTTACTTCTCTATTTCCCTCTCGCATGCCTCATTGTACTTAAGCTACCTTTCTTCTTTCCGCCTCTTTTCTGCTAGATATGCCATCTTTCACCAAACCTACTCCCACCCCTGCACATAGTGGGGTTTATTTAACCATTGGTTTTCTCTCCAAGTTCATGGTTACCATCAAGATTTTGATCGCTAGTGGAATGCCTTGCAGGTAGGTTCCCGTGGGATATCACAAAAATTAGAATTCTGCTATCTCTGGGAAAGAATAAGTGGAGATTGAGTACTCCAGAATATAGTTGTTCAGAACACCATGAAACCAAGTATCCAAAACCCTTTTCTAAATCAGATCAGCATCATAGAGGGCTTGAAATTATTCCTCCGTCCAAACAAGTGCATGATACCTCCAATTACTTTTAGACACATAAGCAACCAGCCACCCGTACAAATCTACTAGAAAAATGGTGAAAAATCTCTCATACAAATTATGTTCCACCCATGCACATACATTAAACTCAGATCTAATGTTGAACCTCAGTGCGTATTCTTCTTCTAGATCCTATATCAACTCTTCAACACTTACTAGGGTCAACTAATATGTCTTCATCACGAACCATCCTAAAAACAATTGAAAAAGATGTCCCGACAATGGAACCAATGATGCAGCCTATAATTTACTAGTAAAAGCCCATGCACATTGGCACATCACTCAGTCAAGACTGAGCACTCACCTGAAGCGCGCAAAGGTACCAGGCCCCTCTTTACGGTTGTTGTTGTAGGATGTTAGCATGATGAAGACTTAATGCATTGAGATCCATAATTAATATATCATTCTATAGTGCATGTTTAGATCTAGTTCTAAATAATAAAAGTTTTAAACAATAACCATAACGAAACCAACCATACAATAACCAACAATACTCAGAATTAACACTCTGATTCAGCCAATACACTCCATTAAATTAAACATGATAATAAACAGAAGCTCATTACAATAGATTCTACCATTGCTTATGCATGCATAAGATTTGGCAGCATAACTTCACAGTAATTTAGTTCTCACACACACTCTATACTACGCAGATCATTACATATTTAGGAGGGTGGGGAATTTCCCTTCACCACTTGCATAATTCCAAAAATAGGTCACCTACCAAAAATAGTCACGCGCCTTTACAACAATAGACCTTTTATAGTTAATTGTCAGTAGTAATTATATCTTTAGCCTACACCCATGCAAAGCACTTTGTAGCCGCTCCTCCAAAAATAGCCAATGCGTGTCGCACAATTCTTTAACCAATTTGTGTGCTCGGCACACTATCTACAAAAATAGCCCATACACGTGAAAATGGCTAAATCCCAAATCCGCCCTTATATTTCGTGCATGTGTTCTCCCCTATCCTTCTGCGCCTTTTACTGTGCCATGTTCTCTCGCGCGAACCTTCTACATGCCTTCTACTAAGTATTCCACTTTCATCCTCTTAACACGATAGAAATGGGTCAGGAACGCTAGCATGGTCCTAACCGTATTATATGTTTTTGAAACTAAGCATTTTTCTAATTTTCTCTTCCTCTTCCTCTTCCTATTTCTGAGTAAGTTTTCATGTTCTTTCATGTGTCTAAGCCCAAAATTCTATGTTTGTGGTAGGTGTAGAATATACCCAAATGAATGCCCCCTCTTTTGAGGTGTGTGTAATAAGAGTTTTAGTGTGTGACTCAAAAGAATAGATGTGTAACCATGTTTTATAAGTCTAATAATCTACATAGAAAACACATGAAAGGTTGATGTAGTGGCCACTAAGAAGAAATTGTACCTATAACAAGGATGTGCATGGTGGAGAATGTTGTCCAAAATAACAACCATGCTATTTTGATAACTTCATTCAAGTTAAGGACTTAATCCATTTTTCATATCTATCCATGGATTCTTAGATCTATTTTTATACTTAGAGTGCTACTCTTTTGACATGAACCTATCCAATCTCAATTATGTTGATACCTACCATGTACAAGATTCTACCACTCATATTTGTACTTCTCATAACTATTTTAAAGAAAATAGATGAAACCCCTCATCGAGAAACCATAGCCCTTATACCACATGTTGAGATTTCAAAAAGTATGTAAGTAATAAAATATACTATAAATGTAGAAACAAATAGATCTAAATGGCATAATGAGATGCAAACTAATATTGACAAAATATTTATCCTGGGAAACCTTTTGGGTAAAAAACCCAAGAATAACATTGGTAATTGTATTAACTTGAACCAAATTACAAATAAAATATACATTCTTTAAGGTTCTAAAACAAAACCTACATAAAATATTTCACTATGATCATATATGAATCATTTAAGACTTGCATGCACATTCAACTTTTTTATAGCTTACAATCTCCCAGTACTAAGCTACAATGATTCTATTTAACCAAATCTAAACTAATCATAGGCTTCTACAACTTGTCATCTTAGTCTACACTAACCAGTCTCTATGACATCAACCTTCCAAGTTATACATTGAACTTCCAAGTTATATACCAAACTTATCCCAACTTCTCATCACTTGACTAGTTTACCTTCTGAAACCATGTGGGTTTCCATAAACCTCTCAAATTTATCTACATCAAATAGTATCCATGATAGAAGCACCCTGTCTTCCAAGCCATGGTCTTGAATATGTCCCAAAATATTACAATCGTGGCCATTTAATAACCTCTCTAATGAGAGAGCATACACTTATATATAAGTATATTTCATTAAAATAACACTTGCTTTTGTTGCAAGTCTCATAACAACAAAGCCTAAAGATATGATTTATTAGATCCACTGCTCTTTCTAGCTAACCCGAGTTGTAAGGTAATTAAAGTCTTATTATATTTTGGAATTTTTGGTTTCTTTATCTATAGTACAAAAAATAGTCTATCCTCCTATACCATCAACTACATAGAAGTATGAGACACATATTCTGATGATAAACAATTATGCCAAAGGCGTGCTTTTACCTGGGAGTGATCCAAATGATGATGCTCACCTGTTTCATCTGGTAATCATTGTGTATGCACCACCGCCTTTGTCCACCAGTGGCCACGTTTTTTTCAAGGTTTTTGCTCCCTTCCTTCGGTTCCACCTCTCCATGTTAGTCCCTGCCAGCGCTAAATATGAGATTTGTTTGTTGGGTGGAGATTATTTTTGTTTTGTTTTCTATAGACTTGGTTGTGCCGCCCCTGCTTCCAAACTTCCTTCACAGCAACCCCACCAGTGCAGAGGTGTGTCTTCTAGGGCATAAAGTGTAATCTTGTTTGTTCCTATAAATTTGTAATTTTACTACCTGTAATTTATCATCCTAATGCCATAATTTGTGTTTTTAGTATACTGTTAGGTTTACAAATGTAGACTCTAAAATTTTTAGTCAAAAGGCCGTGTCCATTTGCATTTGCAGTTTTTGTTTTTATTTGCTAAATTCTGAGGGTGGGTGAGGGACAGAGCCCCAAATCCCACACCTAACCATTTGTCATATTATCAGCAGACCGATGTGTGGGAAGAGGATTAATGGTTGTGTAAGGTTCCAAAAAACATTCGCCCTATCAATGCTCGCTAAGAAAAATTTAAAATGGAATAGGGTTTTTGGTATAAAGGATGGTGAAGTTCTTGGTGACTGTGAATATGGTCGGTTGAGAATAAACTTTGAGTCCATAGGGTGGGGAATCGTGTGATTGTTTTCATGTATCACGAGGATGAGGATGAAGGGTTTTTAACAAAGTATTATTGAAAATAGGACACAACGATTCTATAACAGGGCATTTGAAGAAGCTCACTGAAGAAACTCATGTGGCCGACACTTCAGAGAATTTTGGGACTTCAGATTATGTTTATTCAATTTTCAAGAGGTCTGGTTTTGATGCTCATTACACCGAATACGAAGTGCTGCTCACCTATCCTCTCTCAATTTTTTTGTCTCATTCTCTTCCTTGAGGGTAAGCCCTTGATCTTAAGCTAAAGGAGAAGCCTGTAGAGAGTGATCCTCTTACCCTAAGAGACAACAAAACAAACGAATACTATCCACATTCTAGATGGTTTCCCCCCTTTGGAGTTCAACAGGGCTCAATTTACGGGGAAATTGGGGATCCTTTAACACCTAGATGGCCTAGTGTAGCAGATGCAAAGCGGTTATCGGTGGATGATCCTCAGATTAAATTGCCTCCAATTCCATCAATCCCAATATCTGCAAAGGATGTGATGCTCATTATGAAGTCTCTAGATGGAGCACTTGCTCCTTTTTACTAGCATGGAAGTTTCATTGCTCTACCCCTAGACTGACTTACATTAGTCTTGGATTTGGGTATTTCATACAACCATATAAATGGTTCTCTTACTGCAACATTTTGTATGGTATCCTCCCTACAGTGGATATGTGCCTATCATAATGCTTTCAATTAAATCTTCATCATCTGATAAATAACCAAATGATGGCATTGACTGAAGGCACTGTGATTTGTTGGCTGGCAAAAAATAGTCCTATTGATTATGAGGGATGATACCACGAGTTGAGGTTGCACAATAAAATAATATTATCTTGGTGTTGCTTTAAAAAATGATTCATTTTAGAGGCCATTATCTTCAATCTATCCATGATTTGGAAATAGTCAATTGTTTAACAGATTTCTATGCCTTCTCCACATGAGGCACATGAAATGTTTGGAAAAACTTCATAATGGAATTCCCCACGCAGGATGCATGCCAGGTGCTTGACAAAATGTCTATGTGAAATTTGATTTCTGGGACACTCAGTATGAGCATGTATGGCAAAAAATTAAGAGATAATGCTTTTTTAACATAGCCTGCAATCAACACTGTCCATGAGACAAAAACTCTTTCAAACATTTTGTCAAAAAATTCAGAAATAACGACTTAGGCTCCCAAGATGTTCCCATTTTCTTGAAAAACTTCGGTTGACATTTAGTCATAGATGCCTTACATCATATTTCCTTGTTTGTTGTTTTATTTCTCCACTAATCATAGCTTGTATTATATTCTACTTGAAAATTTAATGTACTTTCCTTCTGCCATCTACATTCTATAGAACCAATGGTCTTCTCTTTTGTACCTCTCTAAATTAATACCCATACATGTCTTCTTCCATCTTGAGTCCAATTGATGAGAAAATCCAACATTAATGGAATAACAACAAGCACAAATTCAAATAGATGAAAAAATCAGTTTCTTGGGATAAATACACTACCTGCTTTAGGTGAATAGTTCAAATTTCTCCTTTTTCCTACATTCTCATCTACCACCTTGCTGCAATCAATGGCATTATGCTTGGTTATAGCTAATATCAAATTTTATTTTACAATGCTTTTCATGGGTAGCATTTTACTGTTATCTTCAAAAGAATAAACAGGTTCCCCATCTTCCTATTCCTCAAAATTTACTGCAACTTTTAGATTAGTTTCAATTTCATATTTACTTGTATACATGTAACCATTTGGATGCATGTCTTAGTGAATTTCATTAATCTTCAATGAAGTATTTTATTCTCCCATTTCCAACTTATTTTCTTCATTTTCAAATTCTCTATAAATGTATTCGGTCACATCTCTTTTCTATTGCCATTCTCTTCTACATAATAGATCTTGTCCACTATATCCATTTTGATTACAACTTACTTCAGTCATCATCTCTTCCAGTGTTTCACCTTTTTTGGTTTTCTTCTTTCATCATAATTGATTCATCATCTACTCTCATCCCACTTCCACACATGCTTTCAAGCTTGTCACTTCTTGCCCAATATATTTTTCTGGTTCAACAAAGATCCTGATAAAAGGAGCTTCTATGTTTGCATGGTTGTGTTGTTATTTTCAACAATGGTCACAGGGTATAGTTGGAATTTTTATAGTCAGCCCTCATACATTTTAGATTGCAATTATTTAAGGAGTTGTGATTTGTTGGCTGGCCTGAACAAGTCATGTTCGTGATGAGGGATGGTACAAAATCCTTTAGGCAATCCATTACTCTGAAATCCACAATATTTAGAGAAAGAAGTGATTGGAATATTGAACTGTGAAATGACAACGTTGTAATAGTTATGGTTGGGGCATATTAAAGGAAAAAAATTTAATATTATGTAGAGAGTATTGAAAGAGTGAAATGAAGAATTTAGTTATTTGAAGAGTAGAGTGATAGAAGCTTAATTAATAAAAGATTCAATAGAAATTTAGGAGGTAATGTTTTTTTAACATAGCCCACAAACAACACTATCTATGAGACGAAAAATCTTTAAGACATTTTGTCAAACAATTCAGAAATAACGAATTAGGCTCCCAGGATGTTCCCATTCATTTGAAAAACTTCAGTTGACAATCATTAGTTTAAACTGGCCTAATAACTCTGAGGTTCCTATGCCCCAATAAACTATAATATGTGTCATCAACGTACCAATGAAACCTTAGCTGATTATGTGGATGTGTTTGCTTGGTAGTTGAAGAGCACAAAAACACTAATGTTAATTTAACATGCATATTGGGTCATTAAAAATTTGAATTATAGGTTTTTTATTTTTTTTAAATCCATGCTAGAAAACTAACATGATGTTTGTGTGGATACTCAAAACTTCTAGATGTCATAGGTAAAGACTGTAGACTGTAGAGTACCCCATAGAACATTATTGGGTAACAATACAAGCCCTTGGTTTCTCTCATAATAATGGTTGTTGTATTCTTATCCATGTCACCATGGGTTGTAAACATCGTGTGATCTCCAGCTCTGGTTTGGACACAATGTGTATAGCTCCCACTCGTCTTTGTCCACGTTGACAAAACAAAGTTTAATACACTCTAGAGTGAGTTTGTTTCTCTTCACAAGGATTCTGACAGGATTATTAATAAAAATTTTCTTGTGCTCTCCAAGGCCTTAGGAGGCATTGTCACTGAGAAAACACTAACTCAGAGATTTTGAGGAAGTAACTGAAAGATATCATATATCTTCCGAAACGAGGGTATATATTAAAGAATAAAATAGGGGAATCTCTTTGCAAATTAGATTTTGTAAGATTCAAGGTAGTTTTCCATGAGATTGAATAATTTATAAATTGAACTCTAAAATCACCTTTCTACTACAGAGGAAATCAACAGGATTATGAAAACAAAGAGATGGCATCATCAAAAGTGATCCCAAATATGGGTACATAGATTATTATAAAATGCGTGCTTACCTAATAAAGCTTCATAATTAAATCTTTGCCTTCATTTTTTTGATTTACCACTTGTAGTTTTAATAATGTTTCTTCCTCCCAGATTTTTATCACATGTATTTGAGCCACAATTGCAGCCATCTTCTTCTCTACTCATTTGTTTCAGCTACAACTGTATGTTCCAATTTAAAACTTAGTCTGTCAAGTTCACAATTCAAACCAACTGCTTTTTCTTCATCTTTTCCCTCTTTCTCACTTAGTAACTTAAAACATTTTTACTTTCTATTGTTTCCTTTTACAAGTTGAGGGATAGACTTTAGGATGTTTCTAAGCCTGTACCAGGATGTGAAAAAACAAATTCAGGTTTTTGTTATCAACATAGGCAGTTAACAATCTTAAGGAATATTAAAACTACATATATCATTTCCATATATAAACATCAAAGTTAGATATTCCTCTCAATTCTTTAAATTACTGTATACGTTCTTATTTTACTTTCGTAAACTGTATCAGTTGTTCACCTTTACACAATTCTTATAGTGTGCACCTGAAATTGGTAGTAGTTGCCAACAATGTTAAACACTGTTCCAACAACACCACTTGGTAAGCCAAAAACTATTAACAAATTAGATCTGTATCATATGGCATGGATATTGGAGCCAAGAGTGAGACGTAAAGGAACAATACATGATTATACCAATGCAAAAGGAGAAGGGTAGGTTTTCGATTTCAATGTGATTGACACCCTTGGTGACGACATGAACATTATGTGTTTTGGCAAAGCTGCAACTTATTACCATGCAAAAATCGAAATAGGTACAATTCACACAATCTCAAAGGGTACTCTCAAATATGTGAAGGAAGGGTACAAAGACTCTAGCAACCCATGGGAAATCATATTAGGCATGGATTCAATTTTACAAATATGCACAGAACCTACCACCTTGATACTAGTAACAAGCTTCCATTTCACGCCTATTGGTGTAATCCACCAGATTCCCTTCGGCTCCATGGTGGATGTTATTGGTGTGGTTACTTCTTACTCTAATATTTCTATAGTTACCCGATTAGATGGAAGCGACACACAATGCTCTACAATCACTATAAAGGAACCACATAAGGTATTACATAACCATAACTTTTATGGGGGGGACTATTGCAACGAGGGCCATACAAATTTTACAACCCCAACATGGTGAACCTGTAATAAAAATGCACATGTTCTTGTTATTCAAAAAGCTAAAGCTGCAACATTTAGAGAAAAAACACTAACTACATGGCCTACTACTAAACTATTCCTTACACCGGTAATACTAGAAACACAGTCACTTCAAATTTGGTTAACGACAATAGAAGCATCTACTAGCTTAGCTCCACTCAGTACACAAGCACTGGTGGAGAAAAATAGTTGCTGATATTCGTGCTTGCAGCTGCCCTGACCCTACCCAACATATTGTAACTGTTGCAACTATTATTCATCTAAACATGGAAAACTATTGTTACCCCTGCTTGCTCGCGAATTGTAAATAATAAACAGTGCCAGAAAAAGCTGAGTTCTACTTCGGGCTCTACATGACATTGTAACAAATGTAACTTACCCACAACTACATGTGACTATAGATATGCACTACACATGATGATTGAAGACTAGATTGGAACCATATGGGCAATAGGATTTTGATGATGTCGCACTAACACTACTTGGTGTATTTGCTAATACCCTTAAAAGAACAATTGAGGAGTATGGATGACTTATGGAACATCATTAAATAGGTGTTGTTTCATACATACAGGTTCATTTTTTGGGTGTCACCATCTACCTACAAAGGCTAAGAGCAACTCTCTTGTACAATACACAACATGACTACAGCCGAGCAAGACTTAGACCATGCAGAGTTGGTAGCAACATTTTTTGGAAACCACAGGATAAATAACAAAACTTGTACATGTTTTCATATATGTAAATCTTTAAAAAATACCTTATCCTACTGTAATATGATTTACATATCTATAAAGAGAGATTTTTTGTACACATAAGCAACTTTTTCTTTACATTACTAACCGCGTAGAAGAATATATTTACAGACGATGATCTACAATGTATAGCTTAAAAAAACACCATCCCTTCATGTAATATAATGTTTACATGTTAAAATCACAATTTACACCTACAAATAAATATTTATTATTACTAAACGCCTTTTTTCCCTTTTAAAAAAACCCTACCCTTGCTATTGTTATAATTCACACTTTAAACATATCATATAACTTGTAACCTCTAACGTATGTGATTCACCATTACAGGTACCTACTCAGAGCAGTAAACATGAATAATGCTCAAGTGTCGTCTAGTCTACAACCAGAATAAACAAACAGTAAATGCAAAACTCCACCAAGCTTACGCTATGCACAAAGACACCCTCAATGCAGCCCGCTGCAACTGCCAACAAAAAAAATCTACTCCACTACCGCTAACCTGCTCCCTTATCCAAAAACCCCACCCTCCCTCATTTTAACAATATCCAACGCACATTTTGAACCTGTTTAGAATCTCTAATTTCTGTTGAATCTTGTTGAATTTGTAGATAATGCTACCAGGAATGCAAACAAAAGCCACCCTTGGTGGAGTTATTTTCCGTAGAATGCACAAATGAAAAAAAGGGCCACCACTTTTCCTCTTGGAATAACATGGACCCCGTCCCCCAACCCCTAGGATTAGCAAATCTAACTCAAGTTTAAGAAATGCTTATTGCTAGAGTTACCTTGCTATTACAAGTGACACATGCTCATGGAAGCCAATACATGTACATTGACCAGACCATTAGTTTCCCCCAAGACATAACCTCCATAATATGGTACTTGCCTCGTCAACCCGAAAAATATAGACATTATAATCCTCAAAAGATTAGGCATGGAAGGAAAATCATATGAGTGCTATGTCAACAGGACAAGGGTCCAAAATGCCCTTTTATACAAAATAATACATGACCCATACTATAGTGACATCCTTGTAGATGAAGCCACACTTGTAAGTTTTCCAATACCCGCAGCTAATATCTTCAAGGACCTACTGCATATACTTGAGGAAGCCATTTCACCAAGCCCCCCATTACCTGAAGCACCTGAGCCTGACCCCACACCATTGGACTCCACCCTTGCAACGTCATTTACTGTGAGACTCCTTCCTGCTCACAAAAAGATTTCCCAAATTAGAGCTTTCGCCCTAACTGCTCCAACTGCCAATCGACCATCAATTGAATGGCCCCAAATAAGTTCAACTCCCGTCAATGAATATTTGACAGAGGGATTATTCTCTATGGCCTTTCCAAATCTGTTCCCATCTGGTGCATCTATGTTTCACTAAGGGCACCTTGTAGAAATTGAAATGCATGAATATGCTCTTCATCTACTATGTTACCATGAAAACTGATTTGTTGGCCATCCTCGGTTTTGATATTTTTTGCTTAACCTTATGATGCGCCATGGAAGCCAAGCCATCTCTACTGTTTTTTCGAAACAAAAAATAGAAGACAATACACCCACAACAATCCAGCACCTTTGCACACTTTTAGAAACCTTACCGGATGAACAAATATCAAACCGCCTCATGTGGTTTGCATCACACCTTAGAGGTACCCACTCTTTTTGGATACAATGCAAAAAACAAACTTTCTAATATGATATGCAAAATAGGGATGCCCACCTTATTTTTCACCCTTAGTACCACCGATACTAAATGTCCAGACCTCTGTCACCTCATGTCAGGCCCTTGCCCCGCCACGTCTTCTACTGCGTAAAAATGGAGAAACCATAACATCATTGCATATCCGCACTTGACAACAACATACATGGTTGCAAGATTCGCAATATTCCGTGAAGAAATCCTAGAAAAACACTTACACGTACAAGACATCTGGTACATGTGAGGCCGTGTACCTTTTAAAACTAAGGAAATAACTATTGCAAACTCTTTTCACCAACATGTTTCATGCTAACATTTACTATATCAAGTTCGAATGGCAACACAGAAGCTAGATGCACATATTCATGGTTTCATATGGCTCACTAACATCCTAATATGGACACATTAGATGGGGCATACCCCCGTGCCGTCGACATTGAAAAATCATTCTTCGACAACTAGGTTATAGCTTGGAATTCTTTTCAAAATTTCTTGGTTGCTTCCCGCATGCCCCCATACAGCAACTGATGATCCATGTTTACTTCTCTCATCAAAAATACTAGCTGTGCCTCCTGAAAGTGACTATGCATCCTTGGTTAACCAGATACAATGAAACACCAAATGTACTATAACTACATGTTTGTGAAGAAAAGGAAAGCAATTACAATGTAGGTAAAAATGCCCATGGCCGATATAAGCAGTATCCACATTGTACCAAGACGCATAGGTCCATGCAGTTTATACTCCAATGCACAATGATGACAGATTAAACATTCACAATAGAGATATGCTAATAGCTTGGTGCACCAACACGGACTGCCAACCCGTAGTTTCACACCATGCTGTTTTGAAATACATAGCAAATTATGCATCCAAATCCGAACACAAGTTAGAAACATACCAACATATGCTTGTCAGAATCACAACAACTAAAACACCTGAAAAGAACATCAACCCACGGTACAACAAGATCCTTTCTAAAATAATTGTTGACCGGGATATATGTGCACAAGAAACCTACCACATGTTGCTGAAATTACCACTTATTGTATGCATCCGAGTGTTCCTGACACTATCCATGGGAAAAACCATCTACAGCAAAATTTCACAGCCCTATTCTTCCCAAAAATTGTATAACACCATTTATAAATGCCTACATAACACAACCACCTGCCCTAGACAACTACTGTTTAATAGAAAATGCAAGATCATGGGCCTACGATAAGCATAGGAAAGGGTAACCATGGAAAGCACAGAAAAAATATGCTATTGTTAGAGTGTTTCCCCAGATAGTAGCCACACCTAGTGTTGGTTCAACTTCATATGGCACTTTCTACTTCACAAAGCTCCTTTTGTACAAAGGTTTCTATTGCATTCCATCTGACATTGGCACGTGCCCAGAAACACTCAGGCTTCAATGGGCTACCTTCTCTCCAACCTACTAGGCATGGCACATACACCGTTTGGCCCCCGCCAACCAGTTAACAGTACGACGACTAGCTCTGATAGCTCCCTCAATTTACCCACCCCAACTCAGATGGACGAGTGGGAGGTGTTCTCTAGCTTACATCCTACAGGGATTCTAGAAATTAGTGACGTAGATGTTCTTGGGAAGCATGATTTTCATCTGTCACACAACTGACCACAAGCTTTTGTTGGTAACCACTTAGATGAAATAGGCAAGGATTTCATAGAAATTACCAGTTCCACCATTGAAATAGTGCACCGATTTTCCTACCCACTGTAAATGGATATACCTTATCAGGGGAACACAAAGATGTGTTACAAAGAATAGTAACCCATGAAAATGCAGTGCCATACATTTCCCGGTTATACATGATAATTCAAGGAACATCAGGCACTGGTAAATCACATTTAATCCAAGAAATTTCAAGGGCACTCCACTCATGCACCAACCTCTGTGCCAGCAGCTTTACTCTTACTAGCCCCAACATGACTTGCAACATTCAACATCTCCAGCACAACAATACACACCGGCCTACACAAACCAATAGCTGAAGTTGCCCCTCTTCAAGGTCAAACACTCGCTACATTTCAACAAGCCATGGTAGATGCAGAATATATACTAATCGATGAAATGAGTTTTATCGGCCCTAAACTGCTAACCAATATAAAAAACTACCTACATGAAGCATTCCCCACCTGTAAATGCAGGTTTTTCGGAGGACGTTCTGTTATTCTGGTTAGAGACCTAGCTCAGCTACCTCTAATTAAATAGTCTCTGTTGTACATTCCTGGCACCTACGGTCACATGTTATGGTCACTTTTCAAGAATACAATCATGCTTACTATTAACTTCCGCCAACAAGGCACCGATCCTGCCCACCACATCTTCTAATGTATACTACAAAATGCTAGAAATGTAGTTGCTACAGAGCACAACTGGAATCTACTAATGTCAAGGACCCCTACATACATCACTCCTACAGAACAAGCAACATCCCAGGCCGCATCACACCTTTACACAACAAACATGTTGGTAACACTACATAACAAATAGAGGATGCGAGCTCTTAACACCCTCGTCGCAATAGCTAAAGCTGAACAAGCACGGAAAACCAACCCAGGGAAAAGCACCAACACATAATTAGAGAACAACCTATTACTCTGTGAAGGTGAACAAACAATGTTGACAACAAATCTTTGGGTGCAAACCGGCCTTGTTAATGGTGCACAAGGATAGATCGTCACTATGTTGTACGAGCAAGAAAGCACCCCACCAAGCTTTCCCTTGTATGTGGTTGTCAACTTCCCAAGCTAAAAAGGTCCAGCCTGGGACTCGACCCATCCAATGTACATTCCAGTCCCCCTTATAACAAGAAGCAACCACCGACAACTACCCTTAAAAATGGCATGGGCCCTAACTATTCATAAAGCACAAGGATTGAATCTTGATACA